>ML425797.1:22373-102314 GCA_005239525.1 Nicotiana knightiana | reverse complement strand
CGTGGTTATTGGGTTTCATTGAGTTATTTCCAATTGTTGTTGTAAGTGTGTTAAAAATATTGGGTATTCTCTTGAGTTTATCATAGTATATAAAGACTGAGCTGGAATGACAGCGTTACGATATTTACTTATATTCTGATTGGTTTTATTGTGAAATGATATTGGTTAAAGCTTACGAGCTATATGATTTTCTGTTTGAAAATGTGGAAATAACAGTATTGTGAAAGACTTGGCCTGAATTGTGAAATTCTTTATGAATAAATTGATATGATATATCTGGTGGGAGTGGGTTGCACGCCACAACAAAGAGTGATAAGGGTGGACAGGTGGGATCGGGTTGCGCGCTGCAACAGGAGCAATAAGGGTAATATATTTAAGGAGGAGCAATAAGGGAGGACAAGTGGGAGCGGGTTGCACGCTGCAACAAGGAGCGATAAGGGAGGACATTTATATTTTTACTGATTTTCAAAGAAAATAAAGATTTGAAAAGCTAAATGTTTATTTTTACTATTTTATTTTTTTGGAAAACAAATATTTAAAACTTTCTATTTTATATTACTATTTTCATATTTTGGGACTACTTTTATTCAAAGATAAAGTTTGAAAACTTGGAAATTGTTGAGGATTGGTTATACTGAGGCCTGAAAGAGGCGGTTTGTTACTTTATTATTGTTGCAGTGTTTGAATTGATGTGTTTAGATTTCCTTCCTGTTTTATAATTATTATCTCAGATATATTTTCTGGTTCGTGTAGAATTATTTTATTGTGTTATCGTATAAATATTAATATCACAGGTTTATTGTTAAAATCCCGCCTTAGCCTCGTCACTACTTCGTCGAGGTTAGGCTCGACACTTACTCAGTACATGGGGTCGGTTGTACTGATACTACACTCTGTGCTCTTTTGCACAGATCCAGGTACTAGTCAGCAGTAGAGGATTCCAGGACGACCACCCGATTCATTTGGAGACACGAGGTACATCTGCCGGCGTTCGCAGATTCCGAGAGTCTTCTCCCATTTCCACATACACTGTTTTATATTATTCAGAACAATTGCACTATTTCTTTCAGCCATTATTTGTAGTATTCTTTAGTAGTTCGTGGATTGTGGCACCAAACCCTAGGGTAGTCTTAGAGTTGTTTACATAATTAGTTCGTGATCCGTTTTATTTAAATGGTCATTGTTATCATTTTATTTTATTTCTGTTGGGAATGGTTTTAATTAGGCGCAATTGAAATTTATTTTTTTATGCTCAAGTAATTAATCAAAGAAATTAGTTAATCGACTTCTAACATTGGCTTGCCTAACAAGTGTGGTGTTAGGCGCCATCACGAACTCTGAGGTTGGGAATTTGGATTGTGACATTGCACCAATCATAAGTTGGTACTTTGATATTGCATTCACAGCTTTTTCAGTAATTAATACCTTGTCCACGCTATGCATGTTTATCTCAATGTCTTCTTTATGCACACGATATATCATAGGAGTCTCCTATTATTTATTTTACCTTAATTGTCATATGAATGGTAGATATCGACCTTATGATTTGTGACGATAGGGATTTTGGCTCATATTTATTGGAAGATCACTAGGAATTCGAACCAGAGAAACAAAGAGAGATTTTGAATCTCTTAGTCGCTGGCATGTAGCTTTTGTTCGAGTCAAGGGGAGTCAAATACATTATTTGAATAAAAATAAATTGTGACTTGTCAACATAATATAATTTTTGATCGAAATAGGTTCAATCGGATAAGTGTAGCTCCATCCTTGTGTTAGTCTAGATGATGTTGATTAATATGCTATACTAACTTTTTTTATATTTGGAACGCTAAACAATGAGAAGCAAAAGAATAAAAGGAAAAGTTTAACAAATATGGATATATAATTCTTCCTTGGTGTCCTCATGAATAGTGTTCAATAGGATAGGAAGATGCTCAAGAGATAGAATTAGTGCAAAGAAAATATAGGGTAACTTTTACCCTCTAACTTTACCTTAGAACTTAAATACCTCTTTCAATGTTGAATAATTGATATTTGCCTCATTCTTCATCAACATCCAGGATAATTTTAAACTAATTGACGAATCATCAAAGCGGAAAATATATTTTTTCTCATATTTCAATTTATATTGTGCCCCTAATTAATCATTTACCATTTGTTATATTTACAATAACAATTTTTTTTGTTGAAATAATAGATGATGTTCATGTTTTATAAAAAAAAGATAGTGCAAAATTTTATTAATGAGATAGGATTTGGATCCCTCAAGTATATGTTTTCTCCAGTTACTCGAGTGGATCAAATTATCTCTCCATTTATCATTCTACAAATGCACCAGCCACTTCTGCTTTGAGCCCCACGATCAAGATAAAAAATAACTAATCTACTCCACCAAAATTTGCTAGAATTGATGACAGAAACAAATGGAAATCCAGTTAGGCGCCTCTCATCCTCCTGTTTTTGGTTGCCATAGTCTTTTTGTCTTCTTTCTCAAATATTATTTTTGTAGATTTTGGATTCTTTTTCAACGATCTATGATATTACTAGAAAAGTAGAAATATGATGTGGAATTATAATTAGTATGGATAAATTAGGGAGAAATAATTTATGATTAATATTTAGGGCACTCAATAAATTAAAATAAAATAAAAAATTATATTTTGCATGAAAAATGTCAATTGTTAAATGTTGGGTGAGATGTTTGATTTTTAAATCAAAGTTAGAGGGTAAAAATGATTTTCCCCCGAGAAAAAATATCATAAATATGCTACATTCTCAATCCCTAATATTATACGTGGGATATTAAGTTCAAACACCATCCTTTTGACAACTATGTTTAATTTATTTTGTTAGATCAGTTTTTATAAAACCATTAAAAAAAAAGTAGTATGCTTTAGTGTGATATATTTTACTAACCAAAGATACTTTGGACCCATTTGAATGGAAGAATCTCGGCTAATCCCAATTCCCAAATTTTTTGTAACAGGCGGATAAGAGACAAACAAATATAGAGGTGGAACATTATTACAAAGAGGTGAATCGAAAATTTATATTTGACGGGTTTAATATTTTGGTTCTTGTTTTACCAGAAAAGTGTTAAACCTTTCCTTAAAACGAAATAACAAGGAAATATAGGGTGAATCCTAGCCAAGGATAGTTAGCTCTAGATCAGAAAGTATTGAGTAAGAAAAATTGGATATGGTCAGGAAAGAGGACTTATTAAGATTATAAAAGATGTCAAATATAAATAATGGGCTTACATTCTCACTGCTATTATTCCATAATGTATGATAAAGAAGAACAAGAAAATGCACCATTAATGGCTGCAGAATTTATCTTTACTGATTCCATGATGATGATTACAAAGAGATGTAACGAGGGTTTTAGACTTCTCTTAAGCAGAAGACACACCTCTCTTCAGAGAGTATCCAACCAAAAAGAAAGGAAAAGAAAAGTCTCCATCTCTTATTCTCTTATCATGTATATATACTAGGTGTCCTCCCTTACCCAACAATCATTATCCATGGTGATTTAGTCTGTTGTTTGCGCCTTAGGTCGACCTTCTTAAACGTCATGGTGTGTGCTTCGCCGTAGAGGCTTTTTGATGGTTCGACCTCGTCCATGGACGAGATGCTCATCGTTATGATGCCTTGTGGATACGAAATCGCCTTAATCGCCTTCTCGACATTTCTCTTTTGATGAAATTCTCATGTGGTCGGATTTTGACCCATACAATTAGTCCCTCCACCTATTGGGGTCGTCTTTGGACGAGCATGATTGGCAGACCTCGTTAATTCGAAAACCTTTGAGAAATCTGAATGTTTTTTAGTGAAAAGCAAGCACCTCCTGGCGAGATGATGATGTGACATTTTGGGTGCTTTGTCAGACCAGTGTGTCAGTATAAAAAGACATTAAGTTTTTCATGTGTCATTATGGCACACGTTCTCCGTGTGTCGCATCGCTTCTCGTGCCTCTTCCGTTATTCTTTGAAAAAAAAGGCGGCGCTTGGTTTCTCAAATCAGCATATCCAGGTCTTTATAAATAGAAAAGAGTTTCCCATTCGAATGTGGTGTTTCTCAATCGTTCATAAGAAATTCCTAAAAGCATACTTTCTTCTCCCCCAGTTCTTTGTATATATTTTTCCGCCAGCAATCTTTATGGTCGTTACCTTTCTTTCTTCACATTCCCGACCTATACAATCACCCAAAACGATGGCCAGTGCTTCTTCTAACTCTGATCGTGTCGTTGGTGCTCCGGTGCTGAAAAATGATATATCCTCCCTCGAAGAGGGAGTGAGTCTGGCGGAAGATGGGAGTTTTTCAACGGTGGACGAAGTGGTGCCCCGCCCGGGGAAGGCAAGGACTGACTTCAATAGTGCTGTTGAAGACGAGTCTGAACCTGTGCTTTCTACGATGGATGCCGCGGCGCTCGTGGCGTTCAAAGCTAAATGGAGAATTCCTGAGCATAACGAACTCATTCCAGCGGGTTCAGATATTGTGCACATTCATCGCCCAGGATAATGCGCGTTCCATGCGTATTCTTTTATCATTGGGTACACAATTTCCCTCCCCTCACTGGCGGTGGACTTCTGCCATTTCTACGAGGTGTGCCCGACTCAGTTCACCCCGTACATCTACAAACTTTTCTTAATGTTTATCAAATATGTGGAGTTGGCCGATCGTGGGGTTTCTCTTCAACACCTGTTGCATCTCTTCGTCCCCAATTTTCATAGGGGCACCATGCTACATCTTCGTCACCGAGGGACTAAGAGCCTGGTGATCGGAATGGATGACAAGACCAACTGCTGCTTCTGGGATAAATTCTTCTATGTCTGCACGGAGCATGTGGTGTCTAACCCCGCCGGGTTCCCTGAGACGTGGAATTTTGCTCGTAGGTCTTTCTTATTTTCTTTTCCTTTTTTACGATGTTTGTCAGTTGTTTTCCCCTAGTGATCTCGTTGACTATTCTTGTGGTTGCAGCGGAGAGACTATCCCCTCCATAAGTTGCTGATATTCACGAGTGGGTTAGCTCGGTTATGCCTCACACGGTGGGCATTCGCGCATGGGCGCCCTTCCATGAGAGGTTTGGGCGCAAACCTTCCGTCGGTAAGTCACCTTGTCTTGGTCTTCATTACTTTGCCCTTTGTGTTTTTCTTTGCCTTATATTTTCACTCGGTCATATGTCTCATTGACAGGTCATAGAGGGGCGAGAGCTTCCGCTCTTGCTTTCCGTCGGCCGGTTTCTGCTAGGCCCGTACTAGGGGCGGCTGCGGATGAGGGCACCCGGAATCGAGCTATTTTGCAGATCGAGTATTCATCCAAATCTGATCACACGGAGGCTACTCCTCGGTCAGGCACTCCGGCCCCTACTGTTCGCTTGGCGAGCGACCTTTCTCAAGGTGATGGCGAAGAAGCCCCGTCAAAAAGGCGAAGGGTAACGTCAGAGGAGACGTCTTTGATTGAGGCGCCTTTGAGGGTTGACCCTATTTCGGCGGGTGTCTGAAACTATAGGCGATGCCAGTTTGGGCGTGGAGGCGATACGTATTTCGGGCATGGAAAGGGCTGTTGTGGTATCGGGGCAGATTTTAGCGGCCGCCACAGCTACTCCGAGTGGACCATCAACGTCTCGGCAAGCTCGCACCTCCTCTTCGGCTGATGAGAGGTTGAAGGGCATGGTGGTGGATGACTACGATCCGAATCGGACATCGATCCTGAGGACATGAGGATGTTCGAAGAAGGCTTTACCAGAGTCGATGTGAGGGCGGGAGGTCCTTTCCGTGTGCTTTAAATCCTGTCGGACTTTAACCTGTTGGAGGATACAGTGGATTTGGTGCCCAATTCGACCTTCAGTGCTCCGCCGCCGAAAGCGGGTCTCTTCGGGAGATTAGCGACTCTGGTTTGTCACGCGGTGTGGACGGGATGGCCTTGAAGGTGAGTTTCCTTTAGTTACTTCCTTTGTTTTGCCTTTTGCTTTCGCCGATTTTCCCTCTTTCTCGTTTTGTTGTTCTTTTTTGTTTAAACTTACATGCTGGAGATCAAAAGCGCTCACCGCGCTGAGACGTGAGTCGGTGTCTTTTTGAAGATGGACGTGGAGTATCGCCGATATCGAAACATGTGTCGTGACAAGCACGTGCAACTTAGGGCGGGTGGTAATACTCGATCCCTCGGGGAGGATTTGGAGAAGAAGGATGAGGATCTGGTGAGGTCTATCCGCAGATGTAGCGATCTCGAGGTGTTGCTCAAGGTTAAAGACGAGGAGCTCGAGGTGGGTAAAGGGGTTGCGGCGTAATGCGAGGACCTTTAGGTGAAGGTGTCATCTTTGGGATCCGAGCTCAAGCAAAATGCTACTAGAGTTGCTGTCTAAGTGCAAAGTGGACGGAAAAGGTGACCGACATGGAGAGGAAGGTGATCGAGTTAGAGAGGGCGAGGCGGCCCGGGTGGCCGCTGTGGCGAGGGCGGCGACACTGGAAGACACTATTCACGTCCTCAGGTCTGAGCGAGAGGCTGAGAGGGAGACGACCACGATGAGGGAGGCAAGGTTCGAAGATCGGATCGGCATGCTTGATAGGGATGCCATGAATCTGGGCGACCAAGTGGTGGCCCTCGAAGCCGAGAGGGCGCAATTGTTGGCTCAGGACCCTTAAGAATCCGACCATGTTGCTTTCCCCCACCGCCTGTATGAGATGTGGGTCCATGATGAGGCCCAACGAGATATATATAAGGATTTGTGGGCGGCGGGGAGTATCTCTGAGGCTGCTTTTGAGGATGCTCGTGTGAAGGAACGTGAGGCTCGTCTTGCCTACAACTATGATCCCGCAACACCGGAGGCCGATGGGGATGCTGATATTGAAGATGGGATCTCTTCTAATGATGATGGTGCTGGCGGGGATGACGACGGAAATGCGGTAGAGTGAATTTTTTCTATTCTCTTGGTACTTGTTTTTTTTGTTCTTTTCTTTGGTGTTGTTCGTCGTATTTTTTGGGGGGGCCTCTTTCGGCCTCTTGTAAAATGATGTGCGTATGTAAATTTTGAAAAATATTCAGTTTGTCTTTGGCTGTATGTCCCTGGCTCTTCTTCTTTTTTCTTTCCCCTTTTGGAAAAGGTCTTCAGATTTTCTCGTGCTCAGTCCCTGTCTTTCAATTGGGAATTTGGTGGGATCGAAGCTTACTTTATTCGAGCAAGATCAAACTTTATTTGATTCGAGCGAGGTCTGATCCGAGCGAGATCGAATTTACTTAATTCGAGCGAGGTCGAATTTTAGTTGATTCGAGCGAGATCGAATTTACTTGATTCGAGCGAGGTCAAATTTTTAGTTGGTTCGAGCGAGGTCGAATTTACTTGATTCGAATGAGGTCAAAGTTTCAGTTGATTCAAGCGAGGTCGAGTTTACTTGGTTCGAGCAAGATCGAAAGAGCGAGAACGAATTTTACTTTGGCGATTCGAGTGAGGTCGAATTTTACTTTAGCGATTCGAGCGAGAATAAATTTTCAGTTGATTCGAGCGAGGTCGAATTTTTCTTGATTCGAGCGAGGTTGAATTTTTAGTTGATTCGAGTGAGGTCGAATTTTTCCTTTGGCGATTCGAGCGAGGTTTAATTTTTTGGTTCGGCGATGGTCGGGCACCGTGGAGTGATAAGAATGTTGACGTTGCCTTTCTTTGATTGGAGAATACCATGCGTTACTGCATAGCTTATTTATGCGTCGGGACGAGTCCCAGTCTATTTAGTCCCTTCATTGCTCGGCCTGGAGAGATCGTTGATGGGATGGGCGATGAACTTGCGGCCTGGGCTTTTGGCACCCTAGGACTCGACTGATTCGAATGAAATTTGGATATGATTCGTAGTTTTTAGTTGACCGAATTGGCGTAGTATCTCCATGGCGAGCATATGGGTTACCTTTTTGTATTCATGATCTACCTGTGTTGGGAAGGCTGTGCGTCCCATGGGCTTGCCACCCAGTCCTAGGCTATGGATATTGTTTCTTAATGACACCGGTTTATTCTGAGCCGTTTGTCTGTTATTTGTAGTACGGTACTGAGTGGGAGGTTTTTTCTTCTGGTTTTCCGTCTGACGCTGGGAGGAACTTGGAGCCCATATGTTGGCTGGCCTTCGTTCGTGTCTTTGGGAGGACGTCTCCGTTATTTGTTTCACTTTTTATGTTCGGGAGTAGAGGGTTAGAAGTATATGGAATTATTTGTTACCTTAGTCGGCTATTCAGATGATGGACGAGGGTTGTCCGCGTTTTTTTTGTCCTGGTAAGTTCTCCCGTTTGGCGATAGTCTAAGGATCGTGCCACTGGGCGACTTTAAATCCGCCGTGGCGTATGACTCGCTCCCATGAGAGTGGGGGAAATCACACTCCGCTCGCGGAATGTAAATTACGAAGTGGTCATATCCACACACAATATTCCTTTTTAAATTACTTTTCAGTGAACAATTCCTTAAAATTTCTCAAATTCCATGATCTCAGGGAAATAAGCCGCATGTAACATTTAATTCATTAAGCATATAGTTCATTTCAAGGAAAACATAAGGCATGATGTGGGCTTAACTACCCAGACATAATAATAATAGCCGCTACGTACGGACTCTCGTCACTTTGTACGTACGTAGCCCCCACAAATATCACACATAGCATTTAAAACACTTACGGGGACAATTACCTCTTATGATGTCAGAAAGGAGATTCATCTCGTGTCGCACCTACTCCTCGGGTCAAGAATGCGCCCGAAACTCCGAACTCGTCACCCAAAGGACTCGAAGCTAACCAAACGTTACGTAAATATATCAAATTATACTCAAAGCATGGAATTCTCCTATTATTTAGTCAAATTCATCATTCTTGAAGAAATCCCAAAATCCAACCCCGGGCCCGCATGCTCGGATTTCAAAAATTCTCGTAGGAAACACTCACCCATAACCTAAGGATCATTTATATATAATTTTTGTATGATTTCATAGCCAATTCACGGGTAATTCTCTAAATTCTCGAAAGCCCTAGGTTACTACCTAATTCCTTAATTTTTCACTAATTAGGTAGTTAAATTCAACTAGGAATTCATGCATTAACTAACTTTAGGGTATAATTTACTTACCTCTCAGTGGTTGGGTCATGGGGCTCCTTTCGAAGCTCTCAAAATCGTCTATGGTGGAAGAAAATGGAGTGAAAATGGGATAATCCCGCACTTAAAGACCTTACTGCCTACAGGGGTTTCCGCACCTGCGACTCGATGACTGCACCTGCGAGTAATAGCTCGCACTTGCGGAAAATGGGACAAGGGCCGAGCCTTCAGAAAACCCGCAACAACGCTAAAACTCAAAATCACACCTCAAGACCCCTAGAACCAAACTTAGGAACTTTAAGTTTTCTTGAATTCGCTAACAATGCGCTGAACCGACCTATACTACTCGGAATGACACCAAATTTTGCAGGCAAGTCATAAATGACATAACGAAACTATTCCCAATCTCAGAATTCCTTTCGGACCTCGATAACATAAAAACACGTCCCAAACCACAATATAAATTTAAGGAACTGTTATTTCAATATTGGGCGCCGAAACGCTCCCAAGTCATCCGAAACCCATTCCGAACATACGCCCAATTCTGAAATCATCATATAAAGCTACCGGAACCGTTGAAACTCGATTACGATGTCGTTTACTAAAAATATTGACCGAAGTCAAACTTGGCCTTAAAGACCAATCTGAAGGAACCAAGTGTTCCAATATCGCTCTAAACACTTCCGAAACCCGGACCACCCCCCTGCAAGTCATAAATCACAATAAGCCGCCATGGGAAGTTTTATTTAGGGGAACGGGGTCCGATAATCCAATACGACTGGTCGAGTCGTTACACGCTCGCAATGCATCAGAGTTGTTGCTGTGGCGCAACGTAGCTATCGTGTATATGCCAGACATAACTCCGGTTCCGCGTATGGATTTTTCTTTGGTTGGTTTGGTGGTTTCGGGGATTCGTTGACCGATTTCGTAAGTCGACGTTCGTGATGAGTGGGTGGAGATTCACCGTACGACGGGTAGATCTGAGGCAACATTTTGATCTAGAGGGAACTAAGGTTTTGGATAGAAAATCCTCACAGACGGCGCCAAATTATTTTATCAGAAAAGTGTTAAACCTTTTCTTAAAACGAATTAACAAGAAAATAAAGGGTGAATCCTAGCAAGGATAATTATCTCTAGATCGGAGAGTATTGAGTAAGAAAAATCGTATATGGTCAGGAAAGAGGACTTATTAAGATTATAAAAGTTGTCAAATATAAATAATGGGCTTACATTCTCACTGCCATTATTCCATAATGTATGATAAAGAAGAACAAGAAGATGCACCATTAATGGCTACAAAATTTTTCTTTACTGATTCCATGATGATGATTACAAAGGGATGTAACGAGGGTTTGAGCCTTCTCTTAAGTATCAGATACACCAGACACACCTCTCTTCAGAGAGGATCCAACTAAAAAGAAAGGAAAAGAAAAGTCCCCTTCTCTTATTCTCTTATCATGTATATATACTAGGTGTCTTCCCTTATCCAATGGTCATTAGCCAGGGTGCTTTAGTTTTCTGTTTGCGCCTTAGGTCGACCTTCCTAAACGCCATGGCATGTGCTTCGCCGTAGAGGCTTTCTGATGGTTCGACCTCGGCCATGGCCGGGATGCTCATCTTATGACGCCTTGTGGATACGAACACGACTTAATTGCCTTCTCGCCATTCCTCTTTTGATGCCATTCTCATGTGGTCATATTTCGACCCATAGAGTTCTTACTATGACTAGATGAAGAAAGGCCCGAATACGGGCCCAACATTGTAGTCTTAGTCAATTAATCTTGATAAATAAATCGATCCTTGTTATATCCATTTATCATGGATAGAGGATGATATTGGTGATCACAGTTTATAATTTATTTATTTTAATAATTTACTTAAAATTAAACTATAAATTATAATTTGTTTAAGTTGCTCCAATTAACATAAAAAATCTACGTGCTATAATACTTGTTTTTAACATCCATATCAAACATAAAAATCAACTTAAAAAATTAATTTCAATGGTATTATTTTCCCAGGTATTTGAATACTTTACAAAAGAATACGTTAAAGCTACATGTGTCATCTATATTAACAAATTTTCTAGAATAAGAAACTTACCGATCTATCTGTAACTATTCTTGAATACATCCAAATTGGGTTCGCGATAGTTTCAACAATGGAAATAATCGACTACTTTATGAAAGTTAACACGAACAACATCATTATTTACAATACGATAAAAGATGAAAATTTTTTTATCATGATTTTACTTCATGTCTTGTATACAACAAAATCAAGAGAAACTTTTAGTGCTGTAAATAAATAAAACTTCCAAGGGGCTTACATCCCTAAAGAGGCAATTTACTACTTCAAACAAAGAGAGACAAATGCACTAAACAAATATTAATGATATACATTGTAGTAAATCAATATTGTAGTTCAAATTATATTTTATTACAACTCGTTTAAAATGATGTTAACTGGTGATAAAATATTAAACATTTGATAGAAGTCGGTATAAATTATTATAGGGCTTTTAATTTTTTCTTAATTAAGGAGATAAGAGAAATGTTTTTATTTTTTCTATAGAATTTTCATATGTTAATTTTCATAATGAAACAATATAAAAAATTGTAACAAATAATGTTTAGGATAATTCATTGATAGTTGAAAACTTATCAGGGAAGAATTAGTTCAACCATGTAGATTAAATTTTCTCATCAATTAAGCATATAAGAGATAGTCCCCTAATACAATATGAACAAATCTAATCACTCATAATAACTTATGAGGTAATAAACTATACTTCTTAAAATTACTTTTGAGTATACAATTTTCTAGCTTGAAATCGCCTTCAAATAGTGTGAATAGATGAAATCCTTTTAATTTTAAAATTTCTTTAAAACAGTATAGGTAAATACGAAAATCTTGTAAATATTTATCGATATTTCTTTTTGTTGCTCTATTATTTAAAAATTAAGTTTACTTTCTTTGTGGAAACTTCTAGTTGACTAAACCAAAATCAATAATTTTACAAAATGAGAAAATGAACGTTCCAAATGAGTATTTCTATAGATTTATCATATGTTAATTTTCATAATGAAATAATACTAAAATTATAACTTCATTGATTCGTGAAAACTTATCAGGTAAGAATGAGTTCAAACCAAATAGATTAAATTTTCACATCAATTAAGCATATAAGAGATAGCCCCCTAATACAATATGAACAAATCTCATCACTTAAATTAACTTTTGAGATTTAATAAACTATACTTTTTAAAATTATTTTTGAATATGAAATTTTCTAGTTTGAAATCGCTTTCAAATAGTGTGGATAGATGAAAACCTTTTAATTTTAATTTTTAAAATGCTTTAAAACAGTATGGGTAAATATGAAAATCTTGTAAATATTTACCGATATTTCTTTTTGTTGCTCTATTATTTAAAAATTAAGTTTACTTTCTCTGTCGAAATTTCTAATTGTCTAAACCAAAATTAATAATTTTACCAAATGTGAAAAAGAACGTTCCGAATGAGTATTTGCATGCAGTACTCCCTGCAAAAGTAGTTTAATCAACAAAAAAATTAAAGGAGTGTTGTTGTTTTGAGAATGTTGGGTCCACGTGTATCAATGACACTTTGCATTTAAGAATTACAAACAATGTAAGAGTCTTTTTGAAATGACATATATGCCCTTGGTCGACCATCTTTCTTTTTCTATATAATAGAAAAACCATTATTATTTAGAAATTATATGTTACAATTAAAAAATTCTTGCAAGTTTAGTGATTTTTAACATATATATCTATACTCCATATTAAAAAATGATGGAATCTTTGAACCATGCTACAACATTCACGACTATTATTTTTAATTATATAAAATTTTGTGATGACAAAAGGAGATCAAGGATTTCAATGTGTTAGATTTGGGAGATTTTGAATGAATAAACCAAAAAAAATATGCTTAATTAAAACACAAGAGGGTCACTAGACATGCGCATACACTTAGATTTGAACCTCTCTAACTTCACTCGTAAAGTAAAACTCTTGTACACATATACATTTAAGGAATTTTTAAGTAATATAATATTATTATTCATGGAATCGAAAGAGGAGCATGTACCATAAACATGGGTTCACATGCCCCATGCTCCAAACACATAGATACGCCCTATAGTACATAGAGTGAATTTTATTAAAGCACATATTCATACATTAAACCATAACAATGGATGTATTAGGTGCAGTTGCACCCACAGGGCCACAACCTAGCTAGACTTGAACTACATTTTATAGTCGTGCATACAAAATAAAAGTTGTCGTAATGGTATTCTGCATCGATACTTCAAATTCTGAATCTGCATTTAGCTGCAGTTAAATTACTAGACGTAGGAGTTTGATCTGCAGGGATTTCGTTTACTTCTCAGGAATCCCAGTTTTGCGACGCTACAAAATCGTAGAAATATATTCATTGTGCTTCCACAATCTGCTCTGTTCTCAACTGCTTTATCCCTAATCTGTGAGCAGGAAATTCTCCTGGAAGCTTTAGCATTTTGCTTATATACACCTCCCAAACACTTGCTGTAAAAAGGAGACTTTAAAACACCAGAACTTTTGGGAGAAAATGAGCCAGTGGATGCTTTGACGAGGGCATGATTTAGCTGTTTGGCAACAGCTTGAAGCTCAAATGAATCGTAGAGATCGCTGCCATTGTGTCGAGGGCTGAACCTGAACAGTGGGCTGAGAATACATGCTGCCATTTTTCATTTGTTTCTTAATTTGGTGACATGATCTTCGTCCAACTGTAAAGATATATAGTTGGAGTAATGATTATGAATAATATTCAACTCTTTGGGGGCGACGGACTTAGTGAACGGAGTTCACAACGAAATCTTTCGTTGATTTTTATGCTTAATTGATGGCAGTTACGTTAGCTGCTTAAGTAATCATGTATCAAAATCTGACTAAGGATATTCCACACTGAGTGGTAATACTGAAAGTATTTTGACCGCGGCCGATTACTAACTAATGGAGCTCATCACCGAACAGTCCATCATGGTCGAGGTAAGGAGCAGTAACAGTTAGTTTAGTAACGAGATTTTCGAGGGAATATTCCATTGAATATTCTCTCTGCTTGTACTTTTAGAGGGAGAGACCAGGTTAGGGGTGGACATAAAATCCGGAAAACCGAATTCCGAACCGAACTAATTCGGTATTTCGGTTTTCGGTACAGAATTTTCGGTATTTCGGTATTTCGGTTCGGTACACGGTATTGGATTTTTGATATTTCGGTATTTCGGTAAATACCGAAATACCGAATTTTTTTATTTTTTTATTTTTTTACGATTTTTTTTTAAGCGATCCGCTAGGCATGAAGCTCTTTGTTTTTAAATTCTATTGATATCAATTGTCCATACTTCGATTTGTAATTCATGATTCTCACTTTGGCTTTCACATTTCTCTTTATATTTTCAATCTCACGATCTGTTAAAACTTGACAAAATGAGAAAACATCGGATTCAAGTTTCTACAGTCTAATGATACTGACGAAAATCTGATACAAAGAGATGGAATCCATTAAAGTCCTTGTTCCTTTTCATCTCCAAATCTCCTATCTAACAGGAATTTAAAAATAAAAAGGAAGTCTCGGAAAGGTCGATTTGGAAAGATTACCAAAATATTGGTTGCATAGTACCATATTTCTTTAGGAAATTATATTGTGCTTCTCTATCTTTGGAGTAAGAGTGCGAGTCTGCGAGACACGATTATGCTTGTGTTACGTGTAACATGAGAAAAGATTATTTTGCTTCAAACTTGCATCTCTCTGTACTCTGTAGCAATTATATATTTTACAGATATATAATTAACAAAATAATGATTTTGTTTCGTACTTTTTGCCCTCTTTTTTTTACATATTTGTTATCTGCAATCTATTTTTGGTGTTGTCTTTATATATTTTCAACCCGAAAAGCTACAGATTTGAATAGACAAAAGCTTTATAACATAGATTTGGTTTAAACCGAAACCGAACCGAAACCGTACCGAACCAAAATAAGAAATACCGAACCGTACCGAAATATTTTGGTACGGTATTTGGTATACACAATTGATAAACCGAATACCGAAATACCGAACCGAAATTCTTAAATACCGAACCGAAGTACCGAATGCCCACCCCTAGACCAGGTGATAGGATTGTAATATTCTCTGATAAGACTCTCTTGAAAAGCAGGCTCTCTAGATAAATACAAACATCACCTTTCTAAAGAGATTCTTTTTGTTGATTATATTCGATATTTTTTCCATCAGATCCGAGAAAGTCTCCAATATTCTCATAGTTATTTGTATCACCGTCAGAAAGAAGAATCATTCATCTCATTCAATATTGGGTAAATCATTCTCCTTATTTATATTTAGTGCCATTTATTGTTATTTAGTGCTTGATATTCTCATTTTATTATTGATCTTGAAACATTAAATACACGTTGCATTAAATATGTTTCGACACTGTTCAAGATCATCAATATAAACTGATTATAGATATGAAGTTATTATCTTTAACTATGCTTAACCTCTCATATATAAAATTAATGAGCTTAACCAATTGTTCATATTTTTTGATCAAACAAATCCAGCTTTGGTAATTGGGATAAATGGATAATACAGTATATATCAACTAGTACACGTACATTAATCTCAAACTAATTTGTAATTGGATCAGCTACATGAATCAATCCAGTTAGTCTTTAGTCTATGTAATCAGAGGCATACCCAAATTTTATAGACTAGTGTCGATCTATTGTCCTGATTCGGTTTAATTTGTCAGATATATAAATTAATTGAAAAATAAATTAATTTTCCCAATGTGTACCAATACAAAAGAAATTCTTTACAAATACGAACTTGTTGTATTTAAGGGATTCACTTTGATGATATTTTAGCTCTTACAAATTACTGTTTATCTAACTACGGAGTACCTTGCTCTATCACCGAATCAATTTTAGTTGCCACTAAGATTAGGGGCGGAGGGAGAGTAGAAACTACCATATATTTATTTTAAGAAATTTATTGAATATGTATAAATTATTAATTTACAATTCAGTAACTTAAAGAAAAATTCAGAACCCATAAACTTCATATATACGGTTAAATCGACCAATGTCGATTTTATGGACTCGAGGGTATGCCTCAAGATTAAGTCTATATCGAAGAAAGCTCGAGCTCGAAGAACACGGAAACTGGAGGATCGAGATCGAACAAGATCAACATCGAGTAACGAAATAACGATTTATCCGCAATCGGCCACAAATCTCAGCGGGAATCTCGGGATTGACAGAACCCTTAACGATTATTGATATCAATCATGTATTTTGTTTCCGAAATTAGAGTTATACCTTATTTAGGATTCATCTACTATATAATGAGGAACCCCGTTCATTTGTAAGGGGGAGATATTACATTCACTTACTGAGAAATAACTATACGCTACTTCTTTATTTACTTACAATTTCCTACTGTTCTTATTGTTCTTAACGCTCGATCTCGAGTCTAATCCAAATCGAGGCCGAACTTGCAAACGACATTGATTTGATTTTGTTCTAATCGCTTAGCTCGTTTATTTATTTACTCATTTATCAATTGGCGTTGAATTAGATCACGTCCTTATAACCACATTACAAGTTTAATTGTTATTCGTATTTCGAGGTAAACAGTTTGGCGCCACCATGGGGCTAAGGATAATAGTGATTGTTCAGTGCTAATTATGGTATAACACACTATTTACGCTTGTTTCTTGTCAAAATTTTTTTTCCAGGTTGAATCATGTCAAACTCGCAAAACACATCTATACACGGTGACAACGGGACCTCAGACCCCAATGAGCACGTTACTTCTTATACGTGCGCCATAAAAGGTAATGATTTGGAGGATGACGAAATCGAGTCTGTACTGCTAAAGAAATTTGGGGAGACCCTGTCGAAGGGTGCTATGATTTGGTACCACAACTTGCCGCCGAACTCTATCGATTCGTTCGCCATATCGGCGGATTCGTTTGTAAAGGCGCTGGGGCAATAAAGTTTGCGACAAGAAAATCGGATCTCTTCAAAGTAAAGCAGAGGGATAACGAGATGCTAAGGGAGTTCGTGTCTCGATTCCAAATGGAGCGCATGGAATTACCACCGGTCAGTGATGATTGGGCTGTTCAAGCTTTCACCAAGGATTAAACGAGCGAAGTTCGATCGCATCACGCCAGTTGAAACAGAACTTGATCGAGTACCCGGCTGTAACTTGGGCAGATGTTCACATCCTATATCAGTTGAAGATTAGGGTCGATGACGACCAATTGGGAGCCCCTTCAGGTTCAGTACATCCAAACCGGTCGACAGGTAAAAACCAGAGAGATATTAATAGAGAATCAAGGCCGAATAAAGATCGGTATCAGTCGTATGTTTTAGATCGAAGGAATAACGGCCCGGGACGCAACTCCACCCCGAACGATTGAAGGGGTGACCGAGGGCAGAATTCTCGGGGACTAAAGAGTAAAGTTGCCTTCGACAAATATGCAGATCCCACAGAAGCGCCTCGATTATCGGAGTACAATTTCAGTGTCGATGCATCGGGATTGCATCGTTATCGGAAAGATCAAAGACACCAGGTGGCCCAGGCCTATACAGACCGACCCCTCTCAAATAAATCCAAACTTAATGTGTAAGTATTATGGCATGCATGGCCATAGGACCGAAGACTGCAGACAATTGAGAGAGGAGGTAGCTCGATTATTCAACGAGGGCCACCTTTGAGAGTTCCTCAGTGATCGAGCCAAAAATCACTTCAGGGAAAGAGACGCCAACAGAAAGAATGAGCAAGAAGAACCTCAGCATGTATTTCACATGATCATCGGCGGGGTCGACATCCCATAAGGGCCTACATTCAAACGCACCAAGGTGTCAATCACCGGAGAAAAAAGGACTCGAGACTATGTGCCCGAAGGCACTCTATCGTTCAATGACGAAGAAGCATAATGCATCTCTCAGCCGCACAAGGACGCCCTTGTAATTTCTATTATGTTAAATAAAATTCAAGTTAAGCGTGTTCTAGTGGATCTAGGTAGCTCAGCAAACATAATCAGATCGAGGGCCGTGGAGCAGCTCGGCCTGCTAGACCAAATTGTACCTGCATCTCGAGTCCTAAACGACTTCAACATGGCTAGTGAAACAACGAAAGGGGAGATAGTTCTACCAGTAAACGTGGCCGAGACTATCCAAGACATAAAATTCCATGTCATCGAAGGTGACATGAGGTACAATGCACAGCTCCGAAGGCCCTGGATCTACAACATAAAGGCAGTACCGCCGACCCTTCACCAAATGATGATGTTCACGACGGCGGATGGTGTGAAAACATTTGACGGGGAATGACATGTTGCAAAGGAAATGTTTGCAATCAACGAGGTGACGCTGATATCAGCACCTTCAACCTCGGAAAAATCAAGCACCAAAGATAAGCATACGACCAAATAGCAATCACTGCCCCTAGCCTCGACCGAATAGGATAAAAATGTAATCGAGGAAGAAGAAGAGATTTTCTTACTCCTTGAACTTTCATGGTTCCCAAAGAATCAGATGCAACCAAGTCAATGGTCGAAGATACGAAACAAGTGATAATGATCGAGTATCTACCCGAACGAAAGGTATACCTGGGAACGGGGTTGACCCCCGAACTCAAGAAAAAACTCAATTTCTTATTGATAACATGGATTGCTTTGCATGGTCCCATTTAGACATGACAGGAATCCCACCAGAGATAACAACTCATCGGCTGAGCCTGGATCCCAAGTTCAGACCGATAAAGCAAAAGAGAAGGCCCTAGTCCGAGGTAAAACACGCCTTCATCAAGGACGAAGTAACCAAACTTCTCAATATAGGGTCTATTCGGGAGGTAAAATATCCTGAATGGTTAGCCAATGTAGTGGAGTCTCCAAAAAGGGGAACAAACTTAGAATGTGTGTAGACTATAAAGACTTGAATAAAGCATGTCCGAAAGACTCTTTTCCCTTGACTAACATCGATCGAATGCCGGCCACGAGATTCTTACCTTTCTCGACGCGTATTCTGGGTACAATAAGATCCAGATGAACCCAGAGGATCAAGAAAAGACTTTTTTTTATCACTAATCTGGGACCTATTGTTATAATGTAATTCCCTTCGGGCTAAAGAATGCGGGAGCTACATATCAACGCCTAGTTAGCAAGATGTTCGAAGAACATATAGGTAAATCAATGGAAGTTTACATTGACGATATGTTAGTTAAGTCCCTGCGCGCATAGGACCATTTGACTCACTTGCAGGAGACATTCGAAATCTTGAGGAAGTACAACATGAAGCTTAACCCCAAAAAGTGTACTTCCGGGGTCGGCTCGGGAAAATTCCTCAACTTCATGGTGTCAAATCGGGGAATCGAGATCAAGCCCGATAAAATTAAGGCTATCGAGGACATCACCATTGTGGACAGTGTGATAGCCGTTCAAAGGATAATCCGACGGATAACTGCTCTGGGCCGATTCATTTCGAGGTCATCGGACCGAAGCCACAGGTTCTTTTCGTTATTGAGAAAGAAAAATAATTTTACATGGACCCCGGAATGTCAACGAGCATTGGAGGAATTGAAACGGTACCTATCGGTCCCACGTTTGCTCCACACTCCAAAGGCAGATGAGAGGCTATACCTATACTTGGCAGTATCTGAGATAGCGGTAAGTGGTGTGTTAGTTCAAAAAGAAAAAGGTACGCAGTTTCCTATTTATTACATGAGTCAGACCTTAGGAGATGCTGAAACTAGGTATCCACACTTAGAGAAATTGGGCACTTGCATTAATAAGCGCATCTAGAAAATTAAAGCCATATTTTCAATGTAATCCTATATGTGTGATCACCACTTATCCCCTCCGAATTGTTTTGCACAAGCTCGAATTATCGGGTCCATTGGCCAAATAGGCCGTCGAACTTGGCGGGTATGATATCGAATATCAACCCCCAACGTCCATTAAGTCTCATATTTTAGCAGATTTCGTGGCCGATTTTATGCCAACTCTCGTACCCGAAGTGGAAAAGGAACTTCTACTTAAATCAGGTACTTCATCGGGGGTATGGATCCTCTTCACGGACGGTGCCTCGAATGTGAAAGGGTCCGGGCTCAGTATTGTTTTGAAACCGCCTACGGGCAATGTTATTAGACAATCAAATAAAACTGCCAAATTGACTAACAACGAGGCCGAGTATGAGGCCAAGATTGCAGGTCTCGAGCTAGCTAAAAGCTTGGAGGAGGAAGTAATTGAAGCTAAATGCGACTCCCTACTGGTGGTAAATCAGGTAAATGGAACCTTCGAAGTTCGAGAGGATAGGATGCAAAGGTACTTAGACAAATTGCAGGTAACCTTGCACTGTTTTAAAGAATGGACTCTACAACACGTCCCTCGAGAGCAAAACACCGAGGCTGACGCACTTGCCAATTTGGGGTCATCGGTCGAAGAAGATGAGATCAACTCGAGGATTGTCGTCAACTCTCGAGGTCTGTGATCGAGGAAGGACATGCCGAAATAAACTCTACGAGTCTGACTTGGGACTGGAGAAACAAATATATCGAATATTTGAAGAATGTGAAACTCCCGTCGGATCCAAAATAATCGAGGGCCTTACGGACCAAATCCGCTCGATTCACATTAGACGAAGATGGAAAATTGTATAGGAGGACGATCGATGGTCCATTGGAGGTATGCTTGGGACCAGGAGATACTGACTATGTTCTACGAGAAATCCACGAAGGCACTTGTGGGAACCATGTTGATACCCAATTTTTTCCTATATTATTTTTAAAATGCATATATAGCTTCAAAACAACGCATGAACATTAATTAATATTTTTCATAATTTCTGCATTTTTCTAAGGATTTTTATTAATTTATCCTAGTATTTTATTTATATAAATAATTACTAATTTCCGCACGAATGGTTTCATAATGATTTTATTGCTTAATTTTTATCATTTATATTTATACCAAGCTTTAATTATTGCATGAATAACCACCTTTATATTTTTGGGTTATAATTGCAATAACTTAGCAATAATAGCCCATGTATGCATTATTACCTTATTTCGCCAGAAAAATAGCTTTTTATATTTTTATAATATCAAGTAATTATATTAAAAATTATTTTTATGCATGAAAATCATTTTTTTACAATTTTTAATTATTTTACAAATTATTTTATTAATTAATTGGGTATTTAACAAATAGCCCCTTTGAATTCATTTTAATTTCGGACCTAACCTGATTATACCAGCCCAATTACTTAAAATCCTAGCCCAATCTTCCCAAGCCCAAACTAAATAACCCTTACCCGACCCAGAGCCTTCTCTAATCGTGACCGTTGATCTCATCTCTGAGATCAACGGTCCATATTACCCCTTTCCTTTTTTAATCTAACCCAAACCCTAACACCCCCATTTCTCTTATTTCGTCGTCCCTGAATCCCTATCTCCCCTCTTCTCTCTCAAACAACCACCTTAACCCTAACCGCCATCACAGGAAAACCCCCGTTTATTTTTCTGTAATTTTCGGCCCCTGCCGGCCTCTCACCTCTTCTGGTTGTTCGATTATGTTGATTTATGGAATAATATCGAAGAGATTCAACCCAGATTTTTTTCAAAACCGTTTTATAGGCCTACCTATGGCCATCTCCGTTTGTGAGTATTATTTTCTCCGTGTTTATGGCTCGAATATATGATTTTAAACCAGGTTCCTTTCATCTCTGTCATTTTTTTAAAATCCTAATCTTATACTACTCGAATCTGTTCAGATCCTTGTAGATCTGAGATATTCTTAAGTTCTTTTGTCATTTTTCTTTAAAACTTCCTGTGTTTCCTTACTATTGACCGATTTATTTATCTTCTCTAAAAGCTAGGGTTTCATCCTTTTAAAGTTTTTGCAAAATATCAAGTTTTTAAGTATTTAAACTTGATTCTCTTTACTTGCTCGACCATTTCTC
Source organism: Nicotiana knightiana (assembly GCA_005239525.1). Lineage (NCBI taxonomy): Eukaryota > Viridiplantae > Streptophyta > Magnoliopsida > Solanales > Solanaceae > Nicotiana > Nicotiana knightiana. Next base: position 80,222 of record ML425797.1, on the reverse strand, counting down.
ATGTCTATGACCTAACCCTAGTTTTTTCTGCTTATTGCATTAATCACTTCAATATTTTCCCGTTATTTTTTATCTCTGTCAATCAATATATATTGACTGATTTTATTTAGGGTTCGAATTATATTTTCCTGTTAAAATTAGTGCTTCGATGTGATTTTACTTATTTGTAACTTTAATTAGTACTACTTGCCCTAGTTAGACTATTTGTCTGATTTAGGGATTTAATTGACTCCTATATGGTCAGTAATTGATTCACTTACCTTATTTGAATCCCAATTTGAGTCGTTAAGGGATTCTCCCCAATTTAAGGGGTCCTTTCCGGATTCTTTTGTGTGAATTGATTGAGTTAATTCCTCAATTAACTGATTGATTACCTTGTTTTATGAACTCTGATTTATTCTTTGCCTTAATTATTTTACTTTGCTAAGTGCTATATAAACCCCACTCTGATTTTTCTTTGAGACACAAAAACATTCAGAAAGAAACACACACACACAAAAACTCTTGCTCTTATTCAAACCTTTCTGTTACTTGTGTTTGCTACACTGTCTAGCCGGCTGAAAGCCAAGGCTAGACTATTGGATTCTGCATCCTTTTACCTTCCTGTTTGCTATTTTAACTGGTATGTCTCTCCTCCTATTGTCATTCATTATGCTATGAAGTTTAAACCTATATGATTTCCTGTCTATTGTTCTACTTCTGTGTAGTTAAGTCCATGTATTTCCTGTGTATTGATTTCAGTTAACATGACTACTTCCGTTTTTCCTGTTGATTTTAATTAGCAATAACTACTTCTTTGTAATTAAACTTCTGTTTTTCCTGTTTGTTGATCTTAATTAGTATACCTACTTTTGTGTAGTTAAATTCCTGTCTTTCCTGTTTATTGATCCTAACCAACATGTCTATCTCTGTCATTAGGTCCTATTCAGTATGTTATGTAATTTGTGTGTCAAACTGCCTTTGCCTGCTTCATGTCTCTGTTATTTAGCTTGCCTCAACTCTCATGAAATTGTCTTGTCCAGCATGTCAATATTGTTCATACATTCTAGCATGTTCTTATTTGATCCAGGATACTTATCCACTTGTTTCTTGACTAGCATGCCTTCATGTTTGTCCTGTTTTATGTGTTCCTGACTTCTATGCTCCCAACCCCTGCTACCTTTCTCTGTGTAGTTGTCTGATCTTTATTCTGACTTTAGCATGCTATATGCTCACCTAGTGATAAACTAAGTCAATCCTAGGCAATGTGAAATAACTGTGATCATGTTCTGTCTATTTGTTTGACTGCTGGAATCTTTGTTTGAACTCAAAGTGCTGAAATTTTCCTATTTATTTCTAAAAAACCAAGATGCTTTCTTAAAACTATCTCTTATTTTTATGTACTATTTTCAACTCCTACTCTTAGACTTCTAGGGTCCTGCCTCTCCAGTGTGAGCACTTCCTAGGAGTCCATGAGACTCCTCCGAACTATGACACACCGGAGCTGGTTTTTTCCACACTTGTTAACAAAGCTGTTTCTTTAAAAGGGTTTCTGGTGTAAGCATTGCCCGGGGTCCCTGAGGCCCTTGGGAACTCTGACGCACCAGAAGACCATTTGGTATACTAGGAGATACTGACACTCTTCAGATTTGGTTGAAGGCCTAGATTTCCAGGTTTACTGTTGGGCCTATCCAGGCTCCCTATAGCATAGTAATTTTATTCTGTAATTCATTTATATCTGGTGTATAATAATAATTCTTGTAAAAACAGATATTGGGATTATTAGTAAAACTGGGAGGGACTTTTATATATAACTTATTGGGGATCGAGTAGAAATCATGCACATAGGATTGTTATGATTGTCTATATGCATTAGAAACCATGTCTATATGGCTTGTCTCATTCTTTGAAATCCTGTATTTTCACATTTGCATTAGAAATCCTGCTTCTAGGTCATTTACCAATTCTGCATTAATAATCATGTTCTCAAACCATCATGTGTGTATTAGAAATCACGTCTCTAGGAATTCACTTGTTGAATTTGCTTGAAAAACTGGCTAACAACTTTATTCGCCTAGATATCATGTCTATAGGAAGAACATATAAAAATCAGTTTCATCACTGAGCCGTCATGCCTATAAGGAATAAGTATAAAAATAGTTTGACACTTATATATTATGTTTGTAGAGATAAATATGTAAAATCAATTTCTGTGTTTATATGTCCTGAAGTAATGCTTGTGATCATTTTCTGTGCATAGGCAACATGCCTATAGGGTCTAAACAGATAAAATTTGCCTGTTATAAGTCAATCGCTAGTTTATTATTATGGTCTGATTCACGCTTAGATACTATGTCTATAGGATCCTGCCCAGTTATCACCTAGGCAGACCTGTAGGTTGATTAAAGTTCTGAAGTTTAAAACTGTGTTTGTTTGACTACCTACAAACTGCCTAGATCCAGTAGGTAATAAAATCAGTAGGCAAACTTATTAGGTATTCACTGCCTCGTCTTAATAAAATGCTGCATATTCTGCTTTGTGCTCATCTAGATATCCTGCTATAGGATTTTAAATCGTTTAAAAACTATTGTTTGAGGCGTGCAATTGTTTGTTTACTTGTGGAGGTAAATCTGAGCCCTTTAATTGTTCCTTATGTGATAGTCCAATTTTCTTTTGTTTGACGCCTAGTTTTCTCCTTTTAAGCACCATAGGTGAGTCTAGAACCACCTTAAATAGAGGCCCTAATCACCTCCAGGGCCATAGGTAAAGGACGGGTAATGCACGCATATGGTACGTACTCGACACTGTTAGAACGCTTAGATAATAATTAAGGGGAGGGTACTTGGGTAGTAAAGGAGATGATGATTTGTGCGCTAATGCTACGCGTAACACCTCTATTTGAGGAAGGTTACCGAGTATTGCATAGAAGTGATCCTATAGGCTAATAAACCTAGGACCCATTTAATTTCCATTTTAAAGTAATCTCTATTTGTTTGTTTCATTTTCCTTTAAAGACTAATTCACTTAAATTGAGTTTGGTCGTGACCCACCGTTGTGGACCTCGAGGGGTGCCTAACACCTTCTCCTCAAGGTAATTTTGAGCCCTTACCCAATCTCTCGTAAAGTAAACCGGTTTATGAGTTATTTGCTTTAGGTGCCCTAAAACACCTTAATCCATTAGGTGACGACTCTTCAAATTCCATACCCCTTCCCAAAAGGAAAAGAGTTGTCCCAAAATGTCGAAACCCGATTTCGCGAGAAAAAGGGGGCGCGACAGCATGGTGACTCTGCTGGGGAATTGCCTTAGGCTCTTACCATAACAAACTTGCTTTTGTGAATTATTCTTTAAGCATGCTTTATTCTGTTAATACTTGCATACCCTTTCCCCGTCCCACATTATGTGAATCTATTTGCCTATTTATTAAGCATTTACGATGTCTTTTTCTTATTTCATTACTCTTTATTATGGAAACTGACATGTCTTTTTGTTTTCTTTCTTTTATTTAAACGTCTTTTCAATTATTATATAACACATTTATTATTATTTTTACGTGCAAATACGTGACAACATGTTATTCACTGTTGCATAAATTATGCTCAACATCATACTCCACTCGTGCGTTATCAATCCTATAGCAACGTTTGATGAGTGTTTGCGTCCTTCCTATATATACCCTTTAAATTCGGAAAGGCTTATTTGCGGTAAAATTAGTCGATCAACGGTGCAGTCGAGGGTTCCGTGCCTTTCCCCCTCAAGTTGTCCGCTTGAGGGTACCAATCTAGACCCTTATAGAAACCTTACTCTGTTTTATTGTACATGCATCATGGTCAAACCTAGCCGGGTTAATGTGTTGTCCATAACCCTTTAGGAAAAACCTTGTCCAAAGATCCATTGGGATTTCCATAATCCCAATGGAGGCAACCACGATCTGTGCATTAATTTGGAGAAATAAGTGCTAATATGCTAATCACTGATGTATAAGTAGTCGAATCTGGAGGAGGAAAGGGTCTAACCTTATTTGTTTTGCAGAAATGAGGCACGAAGTCCCCAGGTTCGTCATGGTCCAAAGAATACCACCATTGTTGTTGGATTGGTGGGAGGACCTTTCGCCAAGTGACAAAGACCATGTGAAAAGGTCCTCGGAAAAGTACCCTCTTTACTGGATATCCAACCAAACAATATGTTAATCGAAGCGGCCACTATGTTCTGGGACGCAGAAAGGTCTGTGTTCCGTTTTGGCAACATGGAAATGACTCCTCTCTTGGAGGAGATAGGGGGATTCGATGGACTACCTTAGGACAGTCCCGTTTTATTGGTGCCGGAAAATCGTGCCGCTAGGGGTTCTTAAAAATTATGGGTTTGAAAAAGAACGATGATTTGGAGTGCCTGAAGGAGTCCTACATACCCTTTGACTATCTCTATGAACGATATGGTCATAGCAAATCCTATCGTATCTTCCATGATGAATTCTCTATCACTTCCTTGGGTCATATTCATTGCAGAGTTTTTGTGTTCGTTGTTTGCTTCCTGGGCATGATAGTATTTCGAAGTAAAGGGGACATGATTCACACTAGACTGGCTATGGTAGCCAAGACCTTAATGAAGGGGATCGAGGGGAAAACATATACCATTGTCCCTATGATCATAGCTGACATCTACCGAGCCGTGGACCGCTGCCAGAAGGGGTTCAAACACTTTGAGGGTTGTAATCTGCTACTACAAGTTTGGTTATTGGAGCATCTCCAAAGGGGTCAATATCATCAAGAGTTTCCATGAAGGGCGTGGAATGATCATATAGCCTTCCATCACTATAAGAGAATGACTTATATCCCACACAAGTTCGCTCAACCGGAAAACACTACAGAATGGGCGTAGTTTCTTGACAATTTGACTGAGGACCAGGTTTAGTGGATGTTCGAATGGTTCCCTACCAGTGATTTCATCATCAGATATGGGGATGCTCCACACTTGGTGTTGATCGGGTTAAGGGGCATATACCCTTATGTTCCCATCAGGGTTATAAGACAGGCAGGAAGGAAGCAAGTCATACCGCGAGTTTCTAAAATGAGTCATTACAGGGCATATTTTCAGGATGACGACATCCCGTACAAATGTGAAGCTCAACATATGTGGAATCTAAAGGTTATTATGGAAAGAGACACCATCGAGCCAAACAGATACCACGCAGGGCATGTACGCTTTTACCTATCATGGTTGGAAGACAACATAACAGGGGTAGTTGAGCTGGGAATTGGTTGAGGAAACAGGATCATAGACGAAGTTGCTGAAGCCCAAGTGAAATACAATAAACTGTGCAAAAGAGTTCATAAGTTCGAGGCCGAGCATCTGGAGCAACACAAAACTGATATGGAACTGATCAATGAATGGAGGGAAAGGGCTATCAAATCTAATGAAAGGCAGGAGTATTTGGAGCAGGGTCTGATGGAACTGAAGGGGAAGACGAGGAAAAGAGTCGCCGACTTCCAGAATGCTGAGGGAAGCAAATGAGGACATCTAGCGAGAGTATACCTGCTGTTGGGCATGCACGACCCGGGGAACCTGATCGACAAAGCCAAGACGATCAAGCCTAGGGAAGGTCCTTCTAGGACCAAGTAGATTAGATTTACCTGCTTTTTCCAAATGTAATAAGTCCAAGTGCCATTAGTGACTTATCTTATTTAGTGTCGTTTTAGATTTATCTGCTTTTACATTAATGAAATGAGGCAATTATTGGCAATAAAATTCTCCAAATCAACTTGTCGCTAGGCCTACCTCGGGCACAACGAGTCTCCTAAATTAGGACGTGAATTTACATTCCCGCACTATGTGCTTAGATATTGTAAATACTCTTCTTGGAACGCTTACTGACTTGGTTAATTTTGTTGTCTTTTCTTTCTTTCCTTTTTAATTATCCCCATTCCCCAAGGTTGGTTCACGCATACTGGCATCATCAGCTTATCATACCAGATCTAGGGGCCCTCCACCTTCTCCTCCTCCAAGTGTACCAAAAGGCAAATGGAAAGCTAAAATGGATGATATGAATGGCATCAGAACATACAACACTGCACATGTTGAGAACGGGGAAAATTCTGATGGTCAGGGCACTCAGGACCCAAATGATTTGGTTTTACAACTTGAGCAGAAGATACTTGCACTACAGGGCGAGCTTGAGCAGGTCCGTAACTTGGAAAATCTCTCCCTCACATTGAATGTCCCCGACACCCACAACCCTGCACCACCTCAGAACACACCCAACAAACACCCACAGAATCCTCTCGCACCTTACCAGTATACAACCCCTCATCAAAATCAGCATCTCCCTACTGAATACCCACAAAACACCTACCATACTCCCCAAAATACCCCACAAATTATTCTCGAACCCAAAACTCCACCAATGATCATCATTATTCCCAAAATCCTGGCCTTCACCAAAACAGCCCTATATGCGTAGAAACCCTACCTTACTCCACTCAACCAATCTCCTATACACCAGAATCCGCTGAGAAGGACCTGCTCATTAAGAACATGACTGAAGAGCTCAAGAATTTGACAAGTCGGGTTCAGGGTGTAGAAGGGGGTAAAGGAATAAAATGTTTGAACTATGAGGATTTGTGCATACAACCGGATGTGGAACTACCGGAGGGTTACAAATCTCCCAAGTTCGAAATGTTTGACGAAACGGGTGATCCCAAGGTTCATCTAAGGACTTATTGTGACAAGCTCGTGGGGGTCAGAAAAGATGAAAGGATTCAAATGAAGATCTTCATGAGGAGTCTTACTGGAGATTCTCTGTCCTGGTACATAAGCCAGAATCCTAAGAAGTGGAACAATTTGGTGAGCATGGCCTTCGATTTCATGGATAGGGTCAGGTTCAACACGGAGAACGCACCAGATGTCTTCTATATCCAGAACTTAAAGAAGAAGCCAACTGAGACTTTTCGCGAGTATGCTACTCGGTGGAGGTCGAAAGCAGCCAAGGTTAGACCAGCATTAAACGAGGAACATATGAACAAGTTCTTTATCAGGGCACATGATCCACAGTATTATGAAAGGCTAATGGTTATTGAGAACCATAGATTCTCCGATACCATCAAACTAGGAGAAAGGATTGAAGAGGGTATTAAAAGCGGGATGGTGACAAATTTCAAGGCATCGCATGCCACAAATAAAGCATTGCAATCAGGTGGTATATCGAAGAAGAAAGATATGGGAACAATTATGGTTGCCCAGGGATCCAAAACCCCATTTGTATACCAGACCCCTTCACTCATATACCAAACAGCTCCACCCACATACCAACCATCACCTCCCAGATATTCCTAACCTGCTACCGCCTACCACACCTATGACACCCAACCATCCTATTAGCAGTCACCTCCAACTCGTCCAAACTACCAAAAACCCAGGCCTAATTTTGACCGCAAACCACCCACATACCAACCATCACCTCCCAGATATTCCTAACCTGCTACCGCCTACCACACCTATGACACCCAACCATCCTATTAGCAGTCACCTCCAACTCGTCCAAACTACCAAAAACCCAGGCCTAATTTTGACCGCAAACCACCCAGGCAGTACACCGCCATTGCTAAACCCATCGACCAGTTATACGAAAGGTTTAAAGCCGCTGTATATGTCACCCCTATTCTCGTTGTGGCCATGGAGAATTCATCTCAATGGGTCAATCCAAACAAGACTTGTGCATATCATTCCAGCATGAAGGGGCACACTATTCACGAGTGCCACACCTTAAAAGACAAGATACAAACACTGATTGACAATAAGGTCATACAGGCAAAGGAAGCTGCACCCAATGTCCGCAACAATCCTCTCCCAGATCATAAGGGTGGAGGGGTCAATGTGATAGAAATTGATGAAGAGTGATACCGAGGGATCAATCGGGCTTATTCGAGAGGGTGATGATCCTAAGAAACTTACAGTCACACTCAATCCCATTGTGGTGCAGGTACAACCGCCAGTTGGATTGAGATAGCCGCATCGGTTCCTTTAGAAGTAGAAGTAACACCACTCATTCCATTTGAAGTGGAGGTGGCCACACCTGTCACTGTAACGGTGGCATCCACACCACCCTTAAGTTCCAATGTTGTACCCTGGGATTATGTGGCCAAGGATAGAAGAAAGGGAAAGTCAAAGACAGAAGAATCCGGCGATGCACAAGGAATGACCAGAACAAGAAAGGTTTATACACCTGAACACTAAGGAGAAACCAGCAAGCAAGCTTTTAACAAACCGCTCGTCATTGAGACTGGTCCAGATGACCTTTGGAGGAAGGTACATGCAAGGGAATACTGTCATTGATCATCTGAACAAGAATCCCGCTCAGATATCTATCCTGTCGCTGCTGCAAAATTCTGAGCCACACAGAAATGCTCTAATGAAGGTGTTGAGTGAAGCATATGTACCCAACAAAATCACTGGTGCAGAAATGGCCAATATGGAGAGGGAGGTGCTAGAAAGACATAAAATCACCTTCCACGAGGACGAGCTGCCGCCTGAAGGGTTGAATCACCATAGGGCACTATACATCACAGTGCAATACGAAGATAAGTTTATCGCCAAAGTTTTGATTGACGGAGGATCCAGCCTCAACATTTTCCCATTGAAAATGTCGAAGAGGTTTGGCAAAGGCCTACATGAGATACGAGAGGGAACTATGAATGTGAAAGCATTTGACGGTTCTCAGAGAGCTACCATTGGAGAAACTAATCTCTGCCTGCAGATGGGCCCTACATGGTTTGATGTTGAGTTTCATGTACTGGACATATCCGCCTCTTACAATCTGCTGTTGGGACGACCATGGATACACGCCCCTGTGGATGTAGCATCTACTTTACATTAGGCCGTGAAGTTCGAATGGAACCACCAGTAAGTAATTATCCATGGAGATGGGAGCAACCCCATTTACACTAGTCAGACTATCCCGGTGATTGAAAACAGAAGAATGTTAGGTGGAGAAACCTACGATCGTATCGAGCGGGTCAACGCGATTGAGAAAGATAAGTGGTGGAGTAGCAATATAGCAAGCATGCTAGCATGGAGAGGATATGAGTCCGACAAGGGGCTTAGTAAAAATCTTCAGGGCATCTCCAAACCAATACAGCCAAAGCGCCATGGTACCACTTTTGGGTTGGGATACCAATATACCTCTTTTGGTTGGGATACCAATATACCTGGCAAGAATACCAAGATTGGTCACCACCGTGGCGTTGTCCGTACTATCCACTTGAGCAGCCTATGCCACACCTGAATCAGACCTTCCAGCAAGCCGATATCATATGGGGATCAGAGGAGGAAGAAGCGTTGGCGGNGGAGGGGGGGGGGGAGGAGGAGGAGGAGGAGGAAGGCCCTACTATCCAAGTTGTGGAGAGAGGAGCATTCCTCAAGAACTGGACTATTAGGCCGTCAAGGGCCCGAAGAGTTCCGGGGTAGCAAGGCTGAATAACATTGTTCACTTTTCTAAAAAAAAATGATTTCCACTTTTGCAGTTTTTCTTTTGTTCCAAATAATAATTTTCAATATTCCAAAAACGTTATTATTTGAAAAATCACTTTTTGCTTAACGCTTTCAATAAATTGATGTTTATTATTACCACTTTTCTCTCGTATCTTTATCCATACAACATTACTATTTCCTATATCGATGCATCGGAACTGTGACATGTAATAAGACAACGCAAGAAAAGGATAGTGATTCAGAAGAAGAGGATGCAATACCTGAAGAGGTCTTCAAAAAAGTAGAGGATTTTGAGAACAAACCTAAGTCCAACCTGGACGAAACTGAGGTAGTTAACTTGGGAAATCCTGAAATTGTCAAAGAGACCCTCATCAACATCCACTTGTCACCGTCAGAGAAAGAGGAGTACACTCGGTTCCTGAAGGAATATGAGGATATCTTTGCATGGTCATACGACGATATGACATGGTTGAGCATATCCATAGTGGCTCACAAGTTACCTACAACTCCAATGTGTCCGCCAGTGAAGCAAAAAACTCAGAAAAGTCAAGCCAGACATGAGCCTGAAAATAAAGGAAGAAGTTACTAAGCATATCAAAGCCAAGGTCCTCAGGGTAGTTGAGTATCCAACTTGACTAGCCAACATGGTGCCAGTTCCGAAGAAGGACGGGAAAGTTAGAGTCTGTGTTGACTATCGAGATCTAAATAGAGCAAGTCCCAAGGATGATTTCCCGCTTCCAAATATACACATCTTGATCGACAATTGTGCCAAGCATGAACTCTAGTCTTTTGTGGATTGCTTCGCCGGTTACCATCAGATCTGGATGGATGAGGAGGACGCTGAGAAAACGGCTTTCATTACACTATGGGGTGTGTACTGTTACAAGATGATGCCATTCAGCCTAAAGAATGCTGGGGCCACCTACATGAGAGACATGACTACTATTTTTCATGACATGACACACAAAGAAATCGAGGTATATGTGGATGATGTCATCATTAAATCGAAGAAGGCCACAAACCACATAGCAGACTTGAGGAAATTCTTCGACAGACTGCGGAAGTACAACCTAAAGCTAAACCCTGCAAAGTGTGCATTCAGGGTTTCCGCCGGAAAGCTATTGGGATTCATCGTCAACCGCCAGGGAATAGAATTGGATCCGTCGAAGGTCAAATCCATCCAAGAATTACCACCGCCAAAAAGCAAGAAAGATGTGATGAGTTTCCTGGGATGCCTTAACTACATCAGCCGTTTCATAGCACAATCCACAGTATATGTGAGCCGATTTTCAAAATGTTGAAGAAGGACGCTTCAACCAGTTGGACTGAGGATTGTCAAAAGGCTTTTGACAAAATCAAGGGTTACTTATCAACACCACCAGTTTTGGTCCCGCCAGAGCCAGGTAGACCACCGCTACTTTACCTTGCCGTGCTAGATTGAGCTTTTGGCTGCGTTCTGGGGTAGCACGACAAGACAGGAAGAAAAGAACAGTCCATCTGCTACCTGAGTAAGAAGTTTACACCTTATGAAGCCCGGAATTCTCTACTGGAACGAACCCGTTGTGCCTTGACCTGGATAGCTCAGAAGCTGAGGCATTACTTTTGTTCCTATACAACATATCTCATATCGAGAATGTATCCCTTAAAGTATATCTTTCAGAAGCCTATGCCCACTAGCAAGCTGGCTAAGTGGCAAATCTTGTTGAGTGGATTCGACATTGTCTATGTAACTCAGAAAGCAGTCAAGGGACAGGCACTGGCAGACCACCTTGCTGAAAACCCTGTGGGAGGATAATACGAACCCCTGAAAATGTATTTTTCCGATGAAGAGGTATCATTCATAGGAGGAGACATTGCTGAAGCCTATGATGGTTGGAGAATGTTCTTTGACGGAGCGACAAACTTCAAAGGAGTCGGCACTGGAGCCGTCTTGGTATCGGAAACTGGTCAGCACTATTCGGTATCTGCAAAACTCAGATTCCCTTGCACCTACAACATGGCGGAATATGAAGCTTGCATATTAGGACTCAACATGGTTGTTGACATGAGCATTCAGGAACTGCTGGCAATCAGCGATTCAGATCTACTTGTGCACCAGGTAGAAGGAGAATGGGCTACCAAGAATTCCAAGATATTCCCATATCTACACCATGTGTAGGAATTGAAGAAAAGATTCACAAAGGTAGAGTTTCAGCATGTTCCCAGAATTCAGAATGAGTTTTTCGATGCATTGGCCACTTTGTTATCAATGATACAACATCCAGACAAGAACTTAATTGATCCTATCCCAGTAAGGATCAATAATCAGCCGGCATATTGTGCTCATGTCGAAGAGGAAACGGATGGAAGGCCTTGGTTCCACGACATCAAGGAGTATATGGAAAAATGAGAATACCCGGAGCATGCAAACTATACTCAGAAACGCACCATTCGGAGATTATCCAATCATTTCTTCCACAGTGGAGGAACCCTATATAGAAGAACTCCTGATTTGGGACTGTTAAGGTATGTCGACGCAAAAGAAGCTTCTAAATTGCTCGAGGAGATACATGCTGGGACCTACGGCCCGCATAAAAATGGCTTTGTCCTGGACAAGAAGATACTTAGGGATGGCTATTTCTGGATGACCATGGAGACATATTGCATCTGGTATGTTCAAAAGTTCTACCAATGTCAAGTACATGCAAATATGATAAAAGTTCCACCAAACGAGCTTAATGCAACAAGCTCACCTTGGCCCTTTGCCGCCTGGGGAATGGATGTCATTGGTCCAATCGATCCCACCGCCTCAAATGGGCATCGATTTATTTTAGTGGCTATCGACTACTTCACTAAATGGGTTTAAGCCGCATCTTACAAAGCTGTGACTAAGGTCATTGCGGATTTTGTCCGCGACCGGATTGTTTCTCGGTTCGGAGTTCCAGAGTCCATCATCACTGACAATGCCTCCAATCTCAACAGTGATCTGATGAAAGCCCTGTGTGAGACTTTCAAAGTCAAGCACAAGAATTCCATAACATATAGACCTCAAATGAATGGAGCTGTGGAAGCCTCCAACAAAAACATCAAGAAGATCCTGAGGAAAATGGTAGAAAATCACAAACAATGGCACGAGAAGCTACCGTTCGCTTTATTGGGATACCGTACCACAGTCCGCACATCAACTGGGGCAACTCCTTACTTGCTGGTTTATGGTACTGAAGCTGTTATTCCCGCCGAAGTAGAGATTCCTTCCTTGAGAATCATACAAGAAGCTGAGCTCAGAGACGCATAATGAATAAGGAGCCGTTATGAGCAACTGGCCCTCATAGACAAAAAGAGGATGAACGCAATATGTCACATACAACTTTATCAAAATAGAATGTCTAGAGCCTTCAATAAAAGAGTCAAGCAGAGACAGTTCACATCGGAGCAGCTGGTGTTGAAGAAGATTTTCCCGCATCAAGATGAAGCCAAAGGGAAATTCTCTCCCAAATGGCAAGGTCCTTACATGTTTCACAGAGTATTGGCAGGAGGAGCGCTCATACTAGCAGAAATGGACCGAGAAATCTGGCTGAAGCCTATCAATTCAGATGCAGTCAAAAGATACTATGTGTAAACCATTTATGCTTCTTCACATGATGTAAATTGAACTATGCTCGAACTGATTCCCGATTAAGAGGGGATATGTAGGAAGGCCTGTGGGTTCGGTCAGAATTCAATAAAAATTCCATTTTCCTCATCATCAGAAACTGGTGCAGAATTTTGAGGAGGACCCTCAAAATTCTGAAGCAAATTCAACCAATCGCAGCATATAAAGCAGTCAGAAGCGTTATTCAGTTAATTGGGGCAGAATTTTGAGGAGGACACTCAAAATTCTACGGCAGAAGCAGTCACAATGTCTTTGATCGTGTCACAGTCACTGGTTCATCTAACCAATTTCTAAACTATATTTTACTATGTATTCAAAAATTATGCATGCATGCTTTTGAACATAAACCCTACTTTAGCGAACGCTACCCCGATAATTTGAACAGGGTTTTCAGACGGAATAGAGAAAATCAAGCAAGCAGACGAAGACACGAACCAACCTTCCCCTGCATAACTCACAATTTTTCTTTGAATGCATGAACAAGGAATATGCACAGTTTGGAATCATAGTCTTCATAACAACAAGGATACCAAACTCATTTCCAGCTAAGAAATATTCTGTCGTCATCTATTATTTGTTCATCGCATGATACTAAGCTCTGTCTCAATCTTGCATGAGGCTACACCCTGCCTCCCTGTTTGCATAAGGCTAAGCTCCGCCTTCCATCTGTATGAGACTAAGAATTATCTCAAAATTGCACGAGGCTAAGCCCTGCCTCCATATTTGCATAAAGCTAAGTATTGCCTTCACTTTGCATAAGCACTGCCCCGAACCTTGCAATGGGACTAAGCCCTGTCCTGAATCTTTCATGAGGCTAAGCCCTGCCTCTGTATCTGCATAAGGCTAAGCATTGCCTTCTCTTTGCAATAGGACTAAGCCCTGTCCCAAATCTTGCATTAGGCTAAGCCCTGCCTCTGTATCTGCATAAGGCTAAGCATTGCCTTCTCTTTGCAATGAGACTAAGCCCTGTCCCAAATCTTGCATGAGGCTAAGCCCTGCATCCGTATCTGCATAAGGCTAAGCCTTGCCTTCTCTTTGAATGGGACTAAGCCCTGTCCCGAATCTTGCATGAGGCTAAGCGCTGCCTCCGTATCTGCATAAGGCTAAGCATTGCCTTCTCTTTGCATGGGACTAAGCCTTATTCCGAATCTTGCATGAGGCTAAGCAATGTCTCTCTTGCATTGTCTCTCCTCTTCTCTTGGGCTAAGATCTGCCCTCAACTTCATACAAGACTAAGCCATGTCTTGTCGCTTCTAGCATCATGTCTTTTCACCTCATGGGCTCAAATATCGCCGACCTGTCTGAAGGCGTCACAGTCTGAAGGCACCATCCTCATAGCAGGAAGACACCATGTCATGGCATGAGGATCTCTCGAACTTGCAAATCATTATTCAAAGGCGTCATGTTTCGGAGGCATCATTTTCATGGCCCGAGAACATCATCTCATGGCCTGTGAATCCCTTACCGCAAAAATTCATGGCCCGGGACATCATGGTCTAAGGACGTCATCCTCAACCGTCCGGAGATAATTCTCATGGTCTGAAGGGAATTTACATCATGTTTAAATTTACGCAAAATTGTACGTACATGCTTGTAGTACATCTCTTATTTGCAGGTAACCCGATAAGCAACCATTATCCTCGCAGGAGCAGTCCCTCTCCAGTCCCTTCATACTACTTAAAACCCGACCGCTCACCGCAACCATTTCACCTATTCCAAAACCTTGTGTCCGTTCCTGGGATAACTTTATCGGTATATTCCGCCGGTGAATCCAGAACTACACACGACCTGATTCCTGTAAAACCAGGGATATGTAGGTAGCTCGAAAACCAGAGTGCGGCCTATGCCTCTCAAATCACCCTACTCGGTCAAAATTGGCCATCAGAACTTTACCCAGTAACTCTTTCATCTTCCCAAGTAAAGAGGGGCAGCTGTTGATACCTAATTTTTCCCTATATTATTTTTAAAATGCATATATAGCTTCAAAACAATGCATGAGCATCAGCTAATATTTTTCATAATTTCTGCATTTTTCTGAGGATTTTTATTAATTTGTCCCAGTATTTTATTTATATAAATAATTACTAATTGCCGCACAAATGGTTTCATAATGATTTTATTGCTTAACTTTTATCATCTATATTTATACCAAGCTTTAATTATTGCATGAATAGCCACATTTATATTTTTGGGTTATAATTGCAATAACTTTGCAATAATAGCCCATGTATGCATTATTACCTTATTTCTCCAGAAAAATAGCTTTTTATATTTTTATAATATCAAGTAATTATGTTAAAATCATTTTTTATAATTTTTAAATTATTTTTATAAAATATTTTATTAATTAATTGGGTATTTAACAAATAGCTCCTTTGAATTAATTTTAATTTCGGACCTAACCTGATTATACCAGCCCAATTACTTAAAATCCTAGCCCAATCCGGCCCATCCCAAACTAAACAACCCTTACCCGACCCAGAGCCTTCTCTAATCATGGTCGTTGATCTCTAAGATCAACGGTCCACATTACCCCTTTCCTTTTTTAATCTAACCCAAACCCTAACACCCATATTTCTCTTATTTCCACCGTCCCTGAATCCCTATCTCCCCTCTTCTCTCTCAAACACTCACCCTAATCCTAGCCGTCGTCACCGGAAAACCCCCGTTCCATGGGATTTCTCTGTAATTTCTGGCCCCTGCCGGCCTCTCACCTCTTCTGGTTGCTCGATTATGTTGATTTATGGAAGAATCTCGAACAGATTTTGTTCAAAACCATTTCATAGGCCTACCTATGGCCATCTACGTTTGTGAGTATTATTTTCTCCGTGTTTATGGCTCGAATCTATGATTTTAAACCAGGTTCCTTTCAACTCCGTCATTTTTTTTAAAACCCTAATCTTATACTACTCGAATCTGTTTAGATTCTTGTAGATCTGAGATATTCTTAAGTTCTTTTGTCATTTTTCTTTAAAACTTCCTGTGTTTCCTTACTATTGACCGATTGTTTTTATCTTCTCTAAAAGCTAGGGTTTCATCCTTTTAATGTTTTTGCAAAATACCAAGTTTTTAAGTGTTTAACCTTGATTCTCTTTACTTGCTCGACCGTTTCTCATGTCTATGCCCTAACCCTAGGTTTTTCTGCTTATTGCATTAATCACTTCAATATTTTCCCGTTATTTTTTATCTCTGTCAATCAATATATATTGACTGATTTATTTAGGGTTCGAATTATATTTTCCTGTTAAAATTAGTGCTTCTCTATGATTTTGCTTATTTTCCTTATTTGTAACTTTAATTAGTACTACTTGCCCTAATTAGACTATTAGTCTAATTTAGGGATTTAATTGACTCCTATATGGTCAGTAATTGATTCACTTACCTTATTTGAATCCCAATTTGAGTCGTTAAGGGATTCTCCCCAATTTAAGGGGTCCTTTCCGGATTCTTTTGTGTGAATTGATTGAGTTAATTTCTCAATTAACTGATTGATTACCTTGTTTTATGAACTCTGATTTATTCTTTAGCTTAATTGTTTTACTTTGCTAAGTGCTATATAAACCCCACTCTGATTTTTCTTTGAGACACGAACACATTCAGAAAGAAACACACACACACACACATATAAACTTTTGCTCTTATTCAAACCTTTATGTTACTTGTGTTTGCTACACTGTCTAGCCGGCTGAAAGCCAAGGCTAGACTATTGGGTTCTGCATCCTTTTACCTTCCTGTTTGCTATTTCAACTGGTATGTCTCTCCTCCTATTGTCATTCATTATGCTATGAAGTTTAAACCTATATGCTTTCCTGTCTATTGCTCTACTTCTGTGTAGTTAAGTCCATGTCTTTTCTGTGTCTTGATTTCAATTAACATGACTACTTCCGTTTTTCCTGTTGATTTTAATTAGCAATAACTACTTCTGTCTTTCCTGTTTGTTGATCTTAATTAGTATAACTACTTCTGTGTAGTTAAATTCTTGTCTTTCCTGTTTATTGGTCCTAACCAGCATGTCTATCTCTATCATCAGGTTCTATTCAGTATGTTATGTAATTTTTCTGTCAACCTACCTTTGACTGCTTCATGTCTCTGTTAATTAGCTTGCCTCAACTCTCATGAAATTGTCTTGTCCAGCATGTCAATATGGTTCATACATTGTAGCATGTTCTTATTTGATCCAGGATACTTATCCACTTGTTTCTCAACTAGAATGCCTTCATGTTTGTCCTGTTTTATGTGTTCCTGACTTTTATGCTCCCAACCCCTGCTACCTTTCTCTGTGTAGTAGTCTGATCTTTATTCTAACCCCGACATTCTATATGCTCACCTAGTGATAAACTAAGTCAATCTTAGGCAATGTGAAATCTTGTTTAAAGTAACTGTGATCCTGTTCTGTCTATTTGTTCAACTCCTATTCTTAGACTTCTAGGGTCCTGCCCCTCCAGTGTGAGCACTGCCTAGGAGTCCATGAGACTCATCCGAACTCTGACACAACGGAGTTGGCTTTTTCCACACTTGTTCATAAAACTGTTTCTTTAAAAGTGTTTTTGGTGTAAGCATTGCCCGGGGTCCCTAAGGCCCCTGGGAACTCTGATGAACCAGAAGACCATTTGGTATACTAGGAGATACTGGCACACTTCAGATTTGGTTGAAGACCTGAATTTCCAGGATTACTGTTGGGCCTTTCCAGGCTCCCTATAGCATAGTAATTTCATTCTGTAATTCATTAATATCTGGTTTGTAATAATAATTCTTATAAAAACAGATACTGGGGTTATTAGTAACTCTTAGGGGGACTTTTATATATAACTTTGTGGGGATCGAGTATAAATCATGCCTATAGAATTGTTATGATATCTATATGTATTAGAAACCATGTCAATAGGGCTTGTCTCATTCTTTGAAATGTTGTATTTTCACATTTTCATTAGAAATCCTGCTTCTAGGTTATTTACCAATTCTGCATTAATAATCATGTTCTCACACCATCATGTGTGCATTAGAAATCACGTCCCTAGGAATTCACTTGTTGAATTTGCTTGAAAAACTGGCTAACAACTTTATTCGCCTAGATATCATGTCTATAGGAAGAACATATAAAAATCAGTTTCATCACTTAGCCGTCATGCCTATAAGGAATAAGTATAAAAATAGTTTGACACTTAGATATCGTGTTTGTAGAGATAAATATGTAAAATTAATTTCTGTGTTTATATGTCCTGAAGTAATGCTTGTGATCAATTTATGTGCATAGACAACATGACTATAGGGTCTAAACAAATAAAATCTGCCTATTATAAATCAATCGCTAGTTTATTATTATGGTCTGATTCACGCTTAGATACTATGTCTATAGGATCCTGCCCAGTTATCACCTAGGCAGACTTGTAGGTTGATTAAAGTTCTGAAGTTTAAAACTGTGTTTGTTTGACTACCTACAAACTGCCCAGATCCATTAGGTAATAAAATTAGTAGGCAAACTGATTAGGTATTCACTGCCTCATCTTAATAAAATGCTGCATATTTTGCTTTGTGCTCATCTATATATCCTGCTATAGGATTTTAAATCGTTTAAAAACAATTGTTTCAGGCGTGCAATTGTTTGTTTACTTGTGGAGATAAATCTGAGCCCTTTAATTGTTTCTTATGTGATAGTCCAATTTGCTTTTGTTTGATGCCTAGTTTTCTCCTTTTAAGCACCATAGGTGAGTCTAGAATCACCTTAAATAGAGTCCCTAAGCACCTTCAGGGCCATAGGTAAAGGACGGGTAATGCACACATAGGGTACGTACTCGACACTGTTAGAACACTTAGATAATAATTAAGGGGA
This sequence comes from Nicotiana knightiana, assembly GCA_005239525.1. Classification (NCBI taxonomy): domain Eukaryota; kingdom Viridiplantae; phylum Streptophyta; class Magnoliopsida; order Solanales; family Solanaceae; genus Nicotiana; species Nicotiana knightiana. Next base: position 61,301 of record ML425797.1, on the reverse strand, counting down.
GGGTACTTGGGTAGTAAATGAGATGATGATCTGTGCGCTAATGCTACGCGTAACACCTCTATTTGAGGAAGGTTACTGAGTATTGCATAGAAGTGATCCTATAGGATAATAAACCTAGGACCCCTTTAATTTCCGTTTTAAATTAATCTCTATTTGGTTGTTTCATTTTCCTTTAAAGACTAATTCGCTTACATTGAGTTTGGCCGGGACCCACCGTTGTGGACCTCGAGGGGTGCCTAACACCTTCCCCTCAAGGTAATTTCGAGCCCTTACCCAATCTCTAGTAAAGTAAACCGGTTTATGAGTTATATGCTTTAGGTGCCCTAACGCACCTTAATCCGTTAGGTGGCGACTCTTCAAATGCCATACCCCTTCCTAAAAGGAAATGAGTTGTCCCAAAGTGTCGAAACCCGATTTCTCAAGAAGAAGGGTGCGCGAAAAACCACTCTGACGCCGAGTCACTAGTTCGAAAGGTTATTAGAGCAGGATATTATTGGGATATCATGGAAAAAGACTTTGAGGAGTTCATTCGAAGATGCGATAAATGTCAAAGGTTTGCACTGATGATCCACCTATCCGACGAACAACTTCACTCGGTCCTATCCACATGGCCATTCATGAAGTGGGGAATGGACATCGTCGGTCCTCTGCCATCGGCCCCAGGTAAAGCTAAGTTCATATTATTTGTGACTAACTATTTCTCTAAATGGGTTGAAGCACATGCCTTCGAAAAAGTTAGGGAAAAATAAGTGATCGAATTCATATGGGATCACATCGCATGTCGATTCGGGATATCCGCAGAAATAGTATGTGATAATGGCAAATAGTTCATCGACAGCAAAGTAATGAAATTCCTCGAAGACCACAAAATAAAGAGGATACTATCAACACCGTATCAACCTAGTGGGAACGGAAGAGCCGAATCAACGAGCAAGACTGTCATCCAAAAACTTGAAGAAAAGGCTAAATGAAGCCAAAGGGAAGTGGAGAGAAAAATTTCCCGAGTTTCTATGGGCGTATCGGGAAACATCGAAGTCCAGTACCAGAGCAACTCTGTTTTCCTTAGTATATGGCTCCGATGCCTTGATACCGGTCAAAGTCGGAGAGCCCAGCGCCAGATTTTGATATGCAACAGAGGAATCGAACCACGAGGCTGTGAGTACCAGCCTCGAGTTGTTGGATGAAAGACGAGAAGCTGCACTCGTTCGAATGGCAGCACAAAAACAACGGACCGAGAGATACTACAACAGAAGAACTAACCTTCAACATTTTGGAGTTGGGGACTTGGTCCTAAGAAATGTCACCATCAACACTCGAGACCCTAATGAAGGGAAACTCAGTCCTAATTGGGAAGGACCCTACCAGATCCTCGACATTGTCGGAAAAAGGGTCTTACAAACTCGGAACAATGAACGGCGAACCATGTCGAACAACTGGAACATATCACTCCTTAAGCGGTACTATTTCTAAGGTATGACTTTATCCTTTCTTTTATTTACATGAATATTCAAAACTAACTCGTTGCAGGAATTCGATCCAAGAAATCGAGATCTTATGTTTTAAAGTACGTGTTGCACTCTTTTTCCCTTAGACCGGTTTTTATCCCAAACGGGTTTTTCCGGCAGTTTTTAACAAGGCAACAAATATGTGCTACCTGAGGATACGTCAAAAGTGTCCAATGCTTCTTTACAATCAACCTCGAATACTAGGGGGCATCACCCTCGGATGTTATGTGTTCGAGAAATGTACCTAGTATCAATGGGTCTCGATAGGAAGAATTTTGTAATGGGCCAAACGGTCGAATAAACCGTGCCCATATAGATTAGTCGAGTCCCGACAACAAAACATGTACGCATGCATAAATTATTCAAAGAAGCATTCTCTTTTCTCGAACATCTCATGTGTTCGAAGTAAATTTTCTACTATATGAGTCATGTACTTTTGATTCTGATCTATTGTGCAAAACTAACACTTGTGGAAAATGGATCAAGGGCCAAGTACAAGCATACCTAGAACACTCGGGGAATGTGCACTCAAACTATCTAAGTTCGAAACCATAAGACCTCAAAGAGGCACCCCTCGATATATAGGCCAAGGCCACCATACCCGGGGACTAACACTTCAAACAAGTTCGAAATGTTATCGGGAAGTAAGTCCAAGAGACATACTCGAAGGCTACGACCATATTAAAGGCTACAACCATATTAAAGGCTACAACCAAAATAACGCGGCTCGGAGACGTCCGACTTCCGCTATAAACAGAAGGCCTTCAAATACTTTGAAAAATCGGTTAAATAAGGCTACCCTCGGCAAAGCAAATAAAAAAGGGCTTCGACAAAATCGGACATCGAATAATTTAAAGGCTCCGATAATATCAGCCTTCGAAAAAACTCAAGGGGTATCATATTATTTTAACACAAACACGTTAAGACACAAAAGAAAAATAGGTTCCGATTATCAGACCCTCAAGAAACCCAATGGGTATAAAAAATATATTCTAAGGCATAAGAAATTTTCACTAAGTCTTTTAGCCGAAAAGGGAAAATAATAGCCGTTTTTAGAGGCCAAATCGGCCCAACCTAAAGAGCGTAAGGGCCGATATAAAGAGCCCAAGGGCCAATCTAAAGAGCCTAAGAGGCAATTTAAAAGATCCCAAGGGCCGACACAATAAGAGTTCGAGACCTCGTTCTCGATCGATTCGAATCCAAGCTCGAAGGTTCACCTAAAAACCCTAAGGGGTATACTGTTGCAAGCTCAAAAAACTTAACAACCATTGATAAAAACCTAAGGGTTTACTTTATCCCAAAACTCAAGATTTATTCGGACTTGGTTATTATATATAACACATCTATCAGTTCGAATGAGCCACCCACGAAATAAAGTCTCGAACGAATTTCGAACTTGGGGACTTGCCCTCGTATAAACGAAAAGCTTAAGGGTTTATTTCAGTTACGAGTTGAACTACAACAATGAAAATTTTCAACGAAACATACGAAGGCATGAAAGGAAAATTTATGAAGGCATCAAAGAAAAACTTTCTATTATATATCGAATATACTGTATAAAAGGCCAATCAAGGCCTTACACAAAAAAGAAAAAATCCTAAAGGCCTAGTCTATACCGGGAGCCACATACTCGGGAACCACATCCTCGGGAGCCGCTTCTTCGACGACCTCATCCTCACCCTCTCCACTTTCGGACCCACTGGCTGAATCCTCCTCATCAGAAAGCAAGGTTGCAGCCTCAGCCTCCAATACTTTGGTGTCTTCGATGTCTGCTGAGAGGTCGAAGCCACAAGCATGCACTTCCTTAAGATCCTCTCTCCGAGATTGCCTCCTAGCATGGTCGACTACACATGACAATCTAATTTCAGCAGCATCGGAGATCTCCTGTGCCCGAAGATTGGCAGCTTTGGCATCAGCTCGAGCCAAGCTTTCCTCCCTCTTAACTTGGAGATGGCCCTCGACAGATGTCAGCTGGGCCCGAAGCGTATCCTTCTCCGAGGTAAGACGCTCTATATCCTGTCTCCATCCTAGGGTTTTAGCCTCCTCTTTAAGTTGCGCCACAAGATCGCATTTTTGCTGGACCTAAAACGAATAGTTAATTGCCAAATTTGAGCTAACACTTAGCAAACTATCAAGAAAGTATGTTACCATTACGATGAGTCCGTTCTGATCTTGATGAGCCCTTAAGAGTTCAGCTCGAAGGGTCATAATCTCCTCTTTCTTCTGAACGTAGAGAAGTTTGAGGCCATCCCTATTATCTACGAGCTTCTTGAGCTCGATCTCATACCGAGATAGCTCGGCCTTGGATTTTGAAGATACTTATCAGTGAAGCACCATGGCCTATATACACAGAAAAGGGCCAGGCTTGAAGAAATATGAAGTAAACACAAATGTAAATACGAAGAAATAAATCTTACTTGCTTCAGAAACCGCTGAGCCTCATCGAACACGAACGATGCGTCAGGTTCGAGGCCATCGTCGACTCCAACGAAGCAGTCCCAGAATATGTCGTTCCATTCATGGGCTTGTCCCACATCAGGAGTACCCATGGCTCGGGCATCTTGGAATTGCCACTTGGAGAATGAGGGTCCAAGAGGCGAGTGACAAATGTTGATTATCCCAAGTGAATCACTTGGGGATTCACTTGGGACATTTTCTTCTCTCTGAAGGTCCTTGAGGCTAGTCCCTTCGGGCACATCCACCGGCTGATTATTGCGTCATGAAGCATCTTCACCACCCGATTGCTCAGGCCCTCTTTCGAAACGCCCTCAATCCGAGGTGGAATAGCCTCGAGATCTACCGGCTCGACACTCATGGAAGCTTCAGTGCTTCTCTACTTTCGAGTCACCAACGGGCAACCGTCATTTTCACCCTCTGCGTCTTCCTCTCAGAGTTGGTGAACCGCGTCGACTTGAGAAGCAGGAGGCTCGACTTTTGTCTTCCGAGATTTGTTCTTTTTGGGCTTGGGGGCCTCTAAAGGGGAAGTTTTTCTCCTCTTCCTCTCCTTGTTTGGCTTCGATGCCTCCTCTTCCTCAGGCGGAGGAGGCCTCATGGACACATTCTCACCAAGACCTAAACCAAGTAAATAAGGATTATATTACGAGTGTAACCTTGATGCACAAGCAAAGAAACTCATTGTGGTTTTTGGCCTCCCATAGGCCTTTAGCCAAATCACGCTAGCAACGGTCAACATGAGAAGAGGTGGATGCCAGCTGTCAAACCCATCCTTCGAAATCCGGAATTGCACCAGGAAACTAAGGAAAAGCTGCACCATAAGAAGAAAACTTGAGTCAGAAAAGGGATAAATGAAGTGACACTATAGGTACTAGTGACAAAGTTGGACTTACGTTTCATGTTCTATTCCTCGGGGAATGGCATCTTCTCGACCGAAATCAGGTCAGAGGTCTTGATGCGGATGAACCAACACATCCATCCCCGGTCCTTTTCTTCGTCGATACTTGAGAACATCATCTTCGTGGCTCGATATTGCAGCTTTATCAACCTACCTCGATAAACACGAGGGCTATACAACCTTATTAGATGGTCGAGGGTGAAGGTTATTCCCTCGACCATGCTCGAGAAGAACCTGATCAGGTTAACAATGCGCCAGAATGATGGGTAGATCTGACCGAGGGTTACCCAGTACTAGCGGCAGAAGTCAAGTATGACTGGATCTACGGGACCCAGAGTGAAAGGGTAGGTATATACACTCAAATACCCTTTCACATAGGTGGTGATTTCCTCCTCAGGGGAAGGAACCACCACTTCTTTATTTTCCCAACAACGGTCCTTCTTCATCCTCTCGAGGTCTCTTTTCGATATTGAGCTGATGTATCGGGACATGGGCTCATGTCAACCTAGAACTGAGGAGGGTCTTTTGACTATGAATTCGAAAAGTTAGTTCGATTGGCCCCGGGACAAATTCCTCGATGCGGGGCTGTACCGGCGTCTTATCACCGGCCGACTGGGAAGAACAAGATGAAGCTCTCTCTTTTTGCGGCACAGTCTTGGAAGTCTTCGCCATTTATATATTTGTAAAAGATGGGAGAAAGGTATAGAATTAGTGGCTCCGGTTGAAGCAACAGTGGCATAACTGGTGGCGATGAGAAGAATTGAAGGCTTGTGGTGACGGTTTAGAGTGAAGTAAAGTTTGAATCAATAAAGGAGGTGGTATTTATAGGTTTGTGGCAACGGTTCGGTAACACTAGTGGCCGACCAACGACTGACATGCATTGATGATTTTTAGGAACCGAACCGATGGGACTTTTCGATCACATACATCGCTTACGTCATGGAAACGATGTCATGATCAAGGTGTAGGGGAATCGAGGTTCAAATCATTTCTTATCATTTCATTCTAAGAAACGCATGGACTATCTGTATATGGTTAAATCGACTAATGCCAATTTTATGGGCTCGAGGGTCTGCCTCGAGATTAAGTCCATATCGAAGCAATATCGAGCTCGAAGAACACAGAAACTGGAGGATCGAGATCAAGAAAGATCGACATCGAGTAACGGAATAACGATATATCCGCAATCGGCCACAAATCTCGGCGAGAATCTCAGGATTGACAAAATCCTTAACGGTTATTGATATCAATCATGTATTTTATTTCCGAAATTAGAGTTATACCTTATTTAGGATTCCTCTACTATATAATGAGGAACCATGTTCATTTGTAAGGGGGATATATTACATTCACTGAGAAATATCAATACGTTGCTTCTTTATTTACTTACAATTTCCTATTGTTTATACTGTTCTTATTGTTCTTATTATTCTCAACGCTCGGTCTCGAGCCTAATCCAAATTGAGGTCGATAACTTGCAAAAGACACTGGTTTGATTCATTCTAATCTCTTAGCTCGTTTATTTATTTACTCATTTATCAATTGGCGTTGAATTAGATCACGTATCCTTATAACCACATTACAAGTTTAATTATTACTCGTATTTCGAGGTAAAAACTTCAAATCCTGGCCTCGCCTAATAACATAAAAATATAAGCATCAAACCAATAGATACAATTTTTTTCCCTAAACTTTTAGCGTTAAATCATTATTAATTAACATACGTGTTGCACATGATATTAAATAAAAGCAAGGGAAAAAGAAATGCTTGGGTGCTTATTTACTTACGTTTATACTTCATGTAAGTATGATAATATCACTTAGAGTTGGTAAATTTATGACAAACAATATGAAATATTAATATGAACGCTTTAAAATACATAAAATAATAAAACACAAACCTTACTCATCTCAAGTTATAACTAACATTCTCATCTCAGAGTGTTAAATTCGGGTTATATATGTAGGTAAAATATTTTAGTTAGGTTTTCTCCAGATGGTCAATTGAATTAACCTCGAATTAGGTTAGATGTGTCAATTGCTTCAGATTTCAGAAAATAAATGTGCAATATTTATAGTTGTACATGTTCAAGCATCTCTGTGGCCACGAGGCTTTAGCCTAATAGGTAGGTACAGAATGAAACAAGTCTAAATAATGAGATCTTTAAAAAATCATCAAATATCCTCCAGGTTGGGCACGTTGGTTGAGCAAGAGATTCCCAAATGAGATGCCGCAGATTCGAAACTCCCTACATGATTCCTTGATCGAGCTCGTCGCACGGAGCTTGCCTACTGCGGTTTATCTCTCTAGTGTGGTTTGCGAGCTATTGCACTAAAGTGGGGTTACTCAGAAGGGTAGGTGCTGCAAGTTTCCTACTTTACCCACACAAAAAAAGAACTATCAAACTGTGAATTTGATCTAAATTTAGTTATTTGCTTTACAACAAAGTGTAACTCTAGTTCTCTAGGACAATATAATGTCACAAATTTGGATATCTATCATTACATCAAATTAACCATTTGTATACGGTTACAATCGGGTATGGTCGATTTTATAGGCACGAGGAACCACATCGAAGGTGAGCTCATAACGGATCTGGCTCGAGGTCGACGTCATAGTATAAAACGTATAGATCAAAGCATTTGTTGAAGATCGAAACTGGGCATGGCCGACTTCGAATAAGGCATAGTGACAAAATGGCGAGATAGTAGCAACCGACCGAAGATCTCGGCGAAAATCTTGGAACAGATCAAAACAAGCTGTTATTGGCACCAATCATTGGATTTATTTCCGTTATTAGAGTTGTACCTTATCTAGGATTCCTCTACTATATAAAGAGGGACCCCATTCATTTGTAAACACATTACAGTCAGTGATAAAATAATATACACGTTGCTCTCTATTTACTTATTATTCACTGTTGTTCTTTACTGTACTTATTGTTTGATCTCGATACTATCCCGAATCGAGGTCGATACGTGGCTACATCACTGGTTTGGTTTATTTTGTCTTTCAATTTATCTATTTTATTCATCACTTATCAATTGGTATTGAATCGGATAATGTATTCTTAAAACCATAATACAAGTTTAGTTGTTACTCGAATTTTGAGGTAAACAGTTTAGCATCCACCGTGGGGCTAAGGATAATAGTGATTGTTCAATACTGATTCTGGTAAAACACACTATTTTACGCTTGTCTTTGTCAAGAATTTTTGCTTTCAGGTTGAAACACGTCAAACTCATAAAACGCATCCACACATGATGACAATGGTCGCGGACTTCACGGGGAAAACAAAAATGTGATTGCTCCAGGAATTGAGGCGCCATAGACTGATCTCAGAGGAGCACCGCCCATTAACCCAGTCGATGTCAGTTCGCACGTTGCTCTGAATGCGGATTTAGGCGCAGATCTCGAGGGGAGTGTATGCAGAGAAGGCCGATCTGATGGTCGTGGTAAACAGGGAAGAGGAGAAGAAGGAGTCAGTCTCCAAGTGATATTAGAAATGTTTCAGGATCAACAAACTACCATAGATCAGTTACAAAACCAGCACAGAGCCCCGAATAGGGTCGAGCCAGAGGTTACTCGCCGTACCGAGCCAATACAGGAAAGATTGAGCAATAACACATCAGGGACCGATCCTGCCATAATGAAAATGCTCGAGGAGCTCACTAACAGAATTGAATCAGGGGAGAAAAAGATTGAAGTCAATGATAAAAAGGTAGAGACTTATAACTCTCAAGTTGACCAGATACCAGGGGCACCCCCTATCTTGAAAGGAATGGATTCGAAGAAGTTTGTGCAAAAACCCTTCCCTCCGAGTGCGGCCCCGAAGCTCATTCAAAAGAAATTCCATATGCCTAATATACCCAAGCATAATGGGACCATTGACCCCAATGAGCATGTTACCTCTTATACATGCACCATTAATGGTAATGATTTGGAGGACGACGAGATCGAGTCTGTGCTGCTGAAAAAGTTCGGAGAAACCCTGTCGAAGGGAGCAATGATTTGGTACCACAACCTGCCACCAAATTCCATCGATTCATTCGCCATGTTGGCGGATTATTTATTAAAGGCGCACGTCGGGTCCATAAAGGTTGCAACAAGGAAATCATATATCTTCAAGGTGAGACAAAAGGATAATGAGATGCTAAGGGAGTTCGTGTCCCGATTCCAAATGGAACGCATGGAATTGCCACCGGTCACGGATGATTGGTCCGTTCAAGCTTTTACCCAAGGGTTGAATGAATGGAGTTCGATAGCAACACAATATTTGAAACAAAATTTGATCGAGTACCCAGCTGTAACTTGGGCAGATGTTCACAGTCGATATCAATCGAAGATCAGGGTCGAAGACGACCAATTGGGAGCGCTTTTCCGGTTCAGTACATCCAAATCGGTCGATAGGTAAAAGTTAGAGGGACGTCGATAGAGAGCCAAGGTTGAATAAAGAACGAAACCAACCATATGTTGCAGATCGAAGGATTAACGGTCCGAGACGCAACTCTATCCGGAATGATCGAAGAAGCGGTCTAGGATAGAATTCTTGGGGACTTATGAGTAAAACTGGCTTTGAGAAGTATGCAGATTCCACAGAGGCACCTCGACTATGCATCAGGCATAGTATCAGCTATCAGGAGGATCAAGGACACTAGGTGGCCCAGATCTATACAGACCGATCCTTCTTAGAGGAACCCGAATTTAATGTTTAAGTATCATGGCACACACAATTATAGGACCGAAAATTGTAGGTAATTGAGGGAACAGGTAGCCCGCCCATTCAACGAGGGCCACCTTCGAGAGTTCCTTAGTGACCGAGCCAAAAATCACTTCAGGGAAAGGGACAACAATATGAAGAATGAACAAAAAGAACCTCAACATGTCATTCATATGATCGTCGGAGGGTTCGACGTTCCGCAGAACCCCTATTCAAACGCACTAAGGTGTCAATCACTAGAGAGAAACAAACTCGAAACTACGTGCCTAAAGGCACTTTATCGTTCAATGACGAAGAGGCAGAAGGCATTTCTCAGACACACAACGACACTCTTGTAATTTCTATCTTCTTAAATAAAATTCAAGTTAAGCGTGTTTTAGTGGATCCAGGTAGCTCGGCAAACATCATCATATCAAGGGTCGTGGAGCAGCTCGGCCTGCAGGACCAAATTATACCTACATCCCGAGTCCTAAACGGCTTCAATATGGCCAGTGAGACAACTAAAGGGGAGATTACCCTACCGGTAAATGTGGCCGGGACCATCCAAGATACTAAGTTCCATGTCATCGAAGGTGACATGAGATATAATGCACTACGCGGAAGGCCTTGGATTCACAGCATGAGGTTAGTACCGTCGACCCTCCACCAAATGATGAAGTTCCTGACGACGGATGGTATACGGGGAACAACATGCTGCAAAAGAAATGTTTGCAGTCGATGAAGTAACACCGATCTCGAAACTATCAACCTCGGAAAGATCGAGCACTAAAGATAAATAGACGGCCAAATAGAAATCGCCGCCCCCAGCCTCGATCGAACCGGAGAGACGGGTAGTAGAAGAAGAAGAGGAGGACTTCTTAATCCCTGGGACCTTTGTTATTCCCGAAGAATCAGCTGCTACCAAATCAACGGTCCAAGAGCTAGAACAAGTAATACTAGTCGAGTATCTACCCGAGCGAAAGGGATACCTGGGAACGGGGTTAACCCCCAAACTCAGGAAAAAACTTATTCAATTTATTATTAATAACATAGACTGTTTTGCATGGTCCCATTTAGACATGATAGGGATCCCACCGGAAATTACAACGCATCGACTGAGCTTGGACCCCAAGTTCAGACCAGTGAAGCAAAAGAGAAGACCCCAGTCCGAGGTAAAGCACACCTTTATAAAGGACGAGGTAACTAAACTACTTAATATAAGGTCCATTCGGGAAGTAAAATACCCCGAATAGTTAGATAATGTAGTTGTAGTCCCTAAAAAAGGGAACAAACTTAGAATGTGTGTAGACTATAAGGACTTAAACAAAGCATGTCCAAAAGATTCTTTTCCACTACCTAACATCGATCGCATGATCGATGCCACAACAGGACACAAGATCCTTACTTTTCTCGATGCCTATTCTGGGTATAACCAAATTCAAATGGAACCGAAAGACCAAGAAAAAGACCTCTTTTATCACCAAGTATGGAACCTATTGCTATAATGTAATGCCCTTCGGGCTAAAAAAATGCAGGAGCAACATATCAATGCCTAGTTAACAAAATGTTCGAAGAACAAATAGGTAAGTCAATGGAAGTTTATGTTGACGACATGCTAGTTAAGTCCCTGCGCGCAAAGGACCATTTGGCTCATTTACAGGAAACGTTCAAAATCTTAAGGAAGTACAACATGAAGCTCAACCCCGAGAAATGTGTTTTCAGAGTCGGATCAAGAAAATTCCTTGGCTTCATGGTATCAAATTGGGGGATCGAAATCAACCCTGATAAAAGCAAGGCCATCGAGGACATCAACGTCGTAGATAATGTAGAAGTCGTACAAAGGATGATCGGACGGATAGCCACCTTGAGTCGATTCATCTCGAGGTACAGATCGGAGCCACAGGTTTTTCTCCCTGCTCAAAAAGAAAAACGATTTCGCCTGAACTCTGGAATGCCATCAGGCATTGGAAGAGTTGAAGCGATAGTTATCGAGCCCACCTCTGCTTCACACTCCGAAGGCAGATGAGAAACTTTACTTATACTTGGCAGTATCCGAAATCGCGATAAGTGGTGTCCTAGTTTGAGAAGAGAAAGGTACGCAATTTATTGTCTATTATGTAAGTCGAACCTTAGGGGATGCAGAAACTAGGTATCCACACTTAGAGAAATTGGCACTTACACTGATAAGATCTTAGAGAATATTGAAACCATATTTTCATTATCACCCCATATGTGTATTAACTACTTACCCACTCCGTAATGTTTTGCACAAACCCGAATTGTCGGGCCGATTGGCCAAATGGGCCGTCGAACTCAGCGAGTATGATATTGAATATCCACTCCGGACGACCATCAAGTCTCAAATTTTAGCAGAATTCGTGGCCGAATTTACACCAACCCTCGTGCCTGAAGTTGAAAAGGAATTTCTGTTAAAATCAGGTACATCATCGGGGTTATGGACCCTTTTCACAGACGGTGCGTCGAATGTGAAGGGGTCTGGGCTGAGGTTGTTTTAAAGCCGCCCATGGGTAGCATTATTAGACAATCCATAAAAACCTCTAAATTGACTAACAATGAGGTCGAGTATGAAGCCATGATTGCAGGTCTTGAGCTAGCTAAAAGCTTGGGAACAGAAGTCATTGAAGCTAAGTATGATTCTCTACTGGTAGTTAATCAGGTAAACGGAACCTTCGAAGTTCGTGAGGACAGGATGCAAAGGTACTTAGACAAATTGCAGGTAACCTTGCACCGTTTCAAAGAATGGACTCTACAGTATATACCTCGAGAAAAAAACACTGAGGCCGATGCACTTGCCATTTTGGGGTCATCGGTCGAGGAAAATGAGATCAGCTCAGGGACTGTCGTCCAACTGTCGAGATCTGTGATCGAGGAAGGGCATGCCGAAATAAATTCTACAAGATTAACTTGGGACTGGAGGAATAAATACATCGAGTACTTGAAAAATGGAAAGCTCCCATCTGACCCTAAAGAATCGAGGGCCCTTCAAACTAAAGCTGCTCGTTTTACATTAGACAAAGACGGAACATTATACAGAAGGACCTTCGATGGACCATTCATAGTGTGTTTAGGATCGAGAGATACTGATTATGTTCTGCGATAAGTCCATGAAGGAACTTATGGAAACCATTCTGGCTCCAAGTCACTAATTCGCAAGGTTATTAGAGCAGGATAGTACTGGGATAGCATGGAAAAAGACTCTAAGGAGTTTGTTCGAAGATGGGATAAATGTCAAACATTTGCACCGATGATCCACCAACCCGAAGAGCAACTTCACTCGGTCCTATCCCTATGGCCATTAATGAAATAGGGGATGGACATAGTAGGACCACTGTCATCAGCCCCAGGTAAAGCTAAGTTCATTTTGTTTATGACTGACTATTTCTCTAAATGGGTTGAAGCACAGTCTTTTGAGAAAGTCAGGGAAAAAGAAGTGATAGATTTCATATGGGATCACATTGCATGTCGATTCAGAATACCAGCAGAAATAGTATGCGACAATGGTAAACACTTTATTGGCAACAAAGTAACAAAATTCCTCGAAGATCATAAAATAAAAAGGATATTGTCAACACCGTATCACCCTAGTAGGAACGGACAGGACGAATCGACGAACAAGACTATCATCCAAAACCTGAAGAAAAGGTTGAATGAAGCTAAGGGAAAATGGAGAGAAATCTTGCCCGAAGTCCTATGGGCATATCGAACAACATCGAAGTCCAGCACAGGAGCAACTCCGTTTTCTTTACTATACGGATCCGAAGCCTTAATTCCGGTCGAAGTTGGAGAGCCAAGCGCTAGGTTTCGACATGCATCAGAAGAATCGAACCACAAGGCTATGAATACTAGTCTCAAATTATTAGATGAAAAACGAGAAGCTGCACTCATTCGAATGACTACACAAAAGCAACGAATCGAAAAGTACTACAATAGAAGAACCAACCTTCGCCACTTCAGAGCCGGGGACTTAGTCCTAAGGAAAGTCAACATCAACACTCGAGATCCCAATGAAGGGAAACTCGACTCGAATTGGGAAGGACCCTATCAAGTCCTCGATATAGTCGTCAAAGGATCTTATAAACTCAAAATGATGAACGGTGAATCACTGTCAAACAACTGGAACATATCACTCCTCAAGCGATACTATTGTTGAGGTATGAATTTCTCCTTTCTTTTGTTCATATATATAGTTGGAACTAACTCATTGCAAGAGTCCGACCAAAGGCATTGGGACCTCAGGTTTTAAAGTACGCATTGCACTCTTTTTTCCTTAGATCGATTTTTATCCCAAATGGATTTTTCCGGCAAGGTTTTTAAAGAGGCAACAATTATGTGCTACCTGAGGATAATTCAGCAGTATCCAAGGCTTCTTTGAAATCAACCTCGAATACTGGGGGCATCACCCTCGGATGTTGTGTGTTCGAGAAATGTACGTCGTGTCAAAAGGGCCTCGATAGGAAAAACTTTGTAATGGGCCAAACGGTAAAATGAACCGTGCCCATATAAAATAGTCGAGTTCCGATGGAAAAACATGTAAGCATGTATAAATTATTCAAAGAAGCATTCTTTCTTCATCAAACATCTCGTGTCTCGAAGCAAATTCTTTACTATGCAAAAATGATACTTATGATTTTGTTAAAAATGGCTCAAGAGCCAAGTGAAAACATATTTCGAACACTCAGGGACTGCTTACTTGAGTCACCCAAACTCAAAGTCATAAGACCTCAATGAGGCACCTCTCAATATATAGGCCAAGGCCACCATTCTCGAGGACTAGCATTTCGAACAAGTTCGAAATGTTATCAACAAATAAGCCCAAGAGCCATACCCGAAGGCTACAACCAAATTTAAGGCTACGACCGAAATAACGCGGCTCGAAGACGTCCGAATTCCACAATAAGCTATAGGCATTCAAATTCTTTGAAAAATCAGTTAAAAGGCTACCCTTGGCAAATAAATAAAAAAAGGCTTCGATAATATCAGCCTTCGAAAAACCTTAAGAGGTACCGAATTAGCCTAAAAGAAAACATGCTAAGGCATGAAAAACTAAAGGGGTTTCAATCGACTTCGGACCCTCAAAAAAACCCAATGGGTAAAAAATAAATGCTAAGGCATAAAGAAAATTTTACTAAGTCTTTTAAGCCGAAAAGGGGAAATAATAGCCATCTCTTAGAGGCCATATTGGCCCAGTCTAAAGAGTCTAAGGGCCAATACATTTAGAGTTCTAGGCCTTACTCTCACCCAATTCGGACCTAAGGGTTCCACTATTCCGATCTCAAACAAAGTCAACTTGAATATGGCTCAGAGGTTTATCATAAAACCTTAAGGGGTATGTTACTGTAAGTTCGAAGCTTATCTATTACTTGATAAAAAACCTAAGAGTTTGTTTTATTTAAGAGGTCGTTTGGTAGAGTGTATAAGAATAATGTTGAATAGGGTGTATTGGTAATACTGGTATTAGTTATGCTTGCATTAGTTATGCTTACATGTTTCTTATCCATTGTTTCGTTTGATATATAAAAACATTGCACAATTTCTAAAATAATTATCTGTTTACAAAAATGCCCCCATCGCTATATCTTTTTAAAAGAAATATATGTTGAAGATTATTTTTAAATGAAAAAGGTTTTTAAAAAATTATTTAATTTGTCTACCTATATTGTAGTATAGAACTGAATATTTATTTATAAATAAAAATTTTGTTAAGTATTTATATATTTACTAGGGATATAATTTTATTTTCCACTTTTTTATTATTTCAAACTTGCATTAATATAATAGCATATTTTAATCAAGCATAAATTTTGAAGGATAATTTTATCTTTAACTAAGCTAATGCATGCATTAAAACCTATTGCATTGTGAATACCATGGTTTCTTATGCATTAGTTATGCATAGGATAATACCAAATGGGGTATATGATTAATGCTTGCATAACTAATTCATAGGTTCAAAAAATGTACAAAACATGATATTATTAATACACAAAAGCTAATGCATGCATTATTTTATCTAATGCATCCTACCAAACGATACCTAAGTTCTAAATTCACTCGAACTTAATTATAAAAATAATACATTTATGGCTTCGATCAAGCCACCCTAGATAAAGTCTTGAACGTATTAACGAGCTCTGGGACTTACCCTATCTTAACTAAAAAACCTAAGGGTTCACTCTGAGTTCGAGCTAAGGTTAATAAAATTGCAGTAATGAAGATTTTCACAAGATAAAGGCAGAAAACGTATTTGAACATTCGAAGGCATTTGAAGAGAAGTTTTCTATTATAATGTATGTACAAGAGACCAATCAAGGTCTTACAAAAAGGGAAAGAAAAAAGAAGCTAAAGTCCTAGCTACGGTCGGGGCCGACCTCTCCTTTGGGGGAAACTTCCCCGGGAACGACCTCTTCTTGAGCAACCTCCTAGAGAGTAATTTCTTCTTCGGCCCCCTCATCGGATCCGCCTCGGATGCCTTCTTCGTCTTCATCTTCATCATCCGAGGGGGCAAGCTGCATGGCTTCGGCTTCAAGCACTTTGGCTCGAGCAATCTCCTCGGAAAGGTCAAAACCCCGGGCATGGATTTCCTCGAGGGTTTCCCTCCGGGACTGACATTTGGCCAAGTCAACGTTCTATTTCTCCCGATCAGAAGCCTCCCTTAGTTGCTGTTGAGCAGCCTCAGCATCAGCCTGATACATGGCGATAGACTTATCTGCCATGAACTTTATTTCTCAATCTCAGCCTTGGCCTCGGCACTTAGCCTGGGCCGAGCTTTTCTCTTCAATGCCCC
Source organism: Nicotiana knightiana (assembly GCA_005239525.1). NCBI lineage: Eukaryota > Viridiplantae > Streptophyta > Magnoliopsida > Solanales > Solanaceae > Nicotiana > Nicotiana knightiana. Next base: position 44,939 of record ML425797.1, on the reverse strand, counting down.
GAAGTTGAACCTCGGCCGATGACAGTTTGGCCGAGGTAGTCTCCTTTTCCGCAGCCAGGCGGTCCATATTCTCCTTCCACCGATCACACTCAGCCTTGACTTGGCCGACCTCTCCTAGAATCAGCTCGATCCCCTCCACCTTCTGTTGTAGCTGAGATACTAAAGTATTAGCCTCCACAGTTGGGTTGAGTCCATACCTTATCAAAAGAAGGGTTACCTACTTGTCCAGCTCGGCCTCCTCTTCACGAGCCCTGGCCAGTTCAGCTTGAAGGTCCTTATGGCCTCGCCCGTTTGGCCACAAAGTAGCTTCATAGCATTCCTCTCCTCCGAGACCTTCTGAAGATCGGTCTCGCATTGGCTAAGGTCAACTCGGAACTTAGCGGAGGCCTACACAAGAAATAAAATGTGAGTCATACTTAGAGAAAAGAAGAGTAAAAAAAAAAAGAATCACAGTGACTGGTACTTACCCGAGAAAGGAGACGTTGGGCCTCTTCCAGAATAATTGAGGTGTCATTGATGTCAGAGGCATCATCGACCCCAGTAAAGAAATCCCGGAAGGGATCACCTACACTTGAGCCTCCTCCAATATTAGAGGTCTTCAACTCCCTAGCCTCTCTTAACGCCTCCTCAGAGAAGGTCGGGAGTGAAGACAATTGATCGGCTTTCATGGATCTGAGCAAGTCGCTCGGGGCACTCTGATCGATCCTCTGTGTCTCGGAACCGGCCCCATCGGAATCGAGCTCTGGAGATTCGGGATCTGCACTTGAATTCTTTTTCGAAGCCTCATCAGCACGAGGCTTAGTTGCAGTAGCCGCTGTCGTCTCAGAAGGTTTGGCGACCTCGACGGCTTTCCTAGGTCGGACCGCCAATGCCGAGGTGCCTTCCTTCTCTTCTTCTTCCTCTTCTCTCAGGTTTGGACCGACTCCACCGTGAGAGCTACCACTTTCTTCCTCACCCTTCGAGGCTTGGGCTTGGGGTCCTCAGATTGCGAGGCACCTTTCCTCTTGTTGTCTTTTCCCGGCTTCGAGGCCAAGGACTTGGTTCCTTCCTCGCCAGTCGAGGGCCTCAAAACAGCGTCCTTGGTCAGGCCTGCATGAAAGAATATTAGTGATGTGTGGAGTACAGTAAATATTTTAGAACACGAGAAAATAGGTCATTATCATAATTCTTAGCCTCTCATCTGCCCCTCGCCAAGCCGTGCCATGCCCGTTCGGCATGGAAGGAAGTTGAGGCGAACTTCCGAACCCAATATTCGAGGTCAGGGAACGCTTGGGGCGTCCAAGGAATAACTGCAAAATAAAGGAGAATATTAGACGGGGCCGAATCAGATGATAAAAATAACGTTCGATATGTTACTTACGGTTGAGGTTCCACTCTTCAGGGAATGACATTTTCTCCTCCGGTATTATATCACGGGTCCTCATCCGTATAAATCGGCTCATCCAGCCCCGATCCTTATCCTCGTCAATGCTCGATAATAAGGCCTTTGTTGCCCGGTGTTGAATTTTGATCAGCTCTTGATAGAGACGAGGTCGGTACAACCGCATAAGGTGGTTCAGAGTGAACTCCAGCCCCTCGACCTTGCTTGAGAAGAAGCGCATCATGATTACTATGCGCCATAGGAATGGCTGGATTTTCCCGAGGGTGACCTGATACCTTTTGTAGAAGTCGAGCTTCACCGGGTCGACGGATCCCAATGTGAAAGGGTAAATGTAAACACTTAGGAACCCCTCCACATGTGTAGTATGCTCTCCTCGAGAGCAGGAATTTGCACCACGACCTCAGGAATCCAATTGCAGTCCCTCCTCATGGCTTCAAGATGACTCTTCATTATCGAACACATGTACATCGACACATGTTCGCATCGGCTCAGTACCGATAAGGAGTTCTCGACCTGGAAGTCGGATTTTAGAGTACACGGGCCGGGAACGTACTCATGAGGAATGTATGTTGCCGGTCGGCCGAGAAGAGGAAGATGAAGCCTTTCATTCTGCGGTACAGACTTAGAGGTTTTCTCCATTTATGTAAGTGAAGAAGGGCAAAGGAATATGTGGAATTGGTGGTTCCGGTGATATCAACGGTGGTTCAACGGGCGGCGATAGAAAGGAGATGAGGAATGCTGAAAGGCTTAGAGATTTGATTGAAGCAAAAGTAAAATTTGATTCAACGGAAGAGGAAGTATTTATAGGCTCGTGGAGACAGTTCGTGACGCTGGTGGCCGACTACTAACTGACAGACATTAATGGTTTGGGGAACTGGACCGATGGGATGTTTCAGTCACATCAGTCGCTTACGTCATGAGGATGACATCGTGATCGAGGTGCCATAGAATCGATGCTCAAATCGTTTCTTGTCGTTTTACTCTAAGAAATGCGGGGACTATCTGTATACGGTTAAGATCGGGTATGGCCGATTATATAGGCACGAGGAACCACCTCAAATGTGAGCTCATAACGGATCTGACTCGAGGTTGACGTCATAGTATAAAACGTATAGATCGAAGCATCCGATGTAGATCGAAACTGTGCATGGCTGACTTCGAGCAAGGCATAGTGACGAAATGGAGAGATAGTAGCAACCGGCCGAAGATCTCGGCGGAAATCTCGGAACAGATCGAATCAAGCGGTTATTGGCTCCAATTATGGGATTTATTTCTGTTATTAGAGTTGTACCTTATCTAGGATTCCTCTACTATATAAAGAGGGACCCCATTCATTTGTAAACACATTACACTCACTGATAAAATAATATATACGCTGCTCTCTATTTACTTATTATTCGCTGTTGTTTTTTACTGTCCTTATTTCTTGATCCCGAGACTATCCCGAATCGAGGTCAATACGTGGCTATAACACTGGTTTGGTTTATTTTGTCTTTCAATTTATTTATTTTATTCATCACTTATCAATTGGTATTGAATCAGATAATGTATCATTAAAACCACAATACGAGTTTAATTGTAACTCGAATTTCGAGGTAAGCACCGTTAACCAGTTACATTAGAAGTTTGTCTTACCGTAGAAACTTTTGATACATCATTCATCAAGTTACTTTAATTGGAACAATTTGATTGTTCTATTAAAATCTTATACTAGAATGTTGACAGAGTTTTTAGTTATTAGTTCTAATCCTCCTATAAGTCGAGCCGTGGAATCTATACTTGTATCAGGGTAGGCTGTCTATATTATGTTCTTTTGGGGTGCGATTGTTCCCCGCATCTTACATGAACACGAAATACTTTGAGCACCGCTGCCTTTTTTTACTTCTAGCCCTCCTTACCTTTAAGACTATCGAAAGTAAAATTTTCTTTAATTTTTCTATCATTAGACCTTCACCTCACTTCTTTATAAAATACAAATTTGTCTCACCATATATAACTAGTGAGCATCACTCTTCTGCACCACATTTTTATTGCTAAAAGAAGGCCAATTAATCAGGTACCAACACGTTGATCTCAAGTTATGTTGCCTTTAAATCAAGCTCTCTAACAATGACTTTGTTTCTTCTTTTTCTTAACCATACTTAACTAACCATACTTAATACATGTTCTTAGCTATAATTAATCTTTTCCTTTGATATCACTCAATGCCCTGTTGAACCAACCATATCACGTTCTTTCTGAAGCTTCAAGCTTTCTTTTTCATCTTCCCTTCTGTAACTGTACCAGTTTAAAAAAACAATTTTCTTGTTGAGCAACAGCTTTTGATTTTCACGTGAAACTGCACGCCTTACTTACATTTTGTATTAATGATTTCCTCTGGTTAAATTGGCTTACCTTTTAAAGGAAAACACGAAAAAAGAAATCTTTTTGACACCTTTTGAGGCTTGAGTTTTGTCCAAAACTCATTCTTGAAAATTTGGTTTACACTACTAAAGTAATAATTATATTAGGACTAAATCTTATTTTTGTGACTCCATTACTGCATGAGCAAACAAAGTCCTATTGTTTGGAGTTGTAAAAATTATAGGGAAAAAACTTTGTAAAAATTTAACGAGGCATCCTATTTGATCGCTCATTTAACTTGTATCCACAGTACATACAGTTTTAGTCTTTTGCACTTCAGACCTTAACCAGAAGTGAATGTCTTTGGGCGGGCTTAGCCGGATGCACCATCATCATATCCTTTAAGAGGAAGAAATTAAAAAATAGCCAGATTTACAAGTGGTCATTCAAAAGTAGCCACAGTTTCAAAAGTAATCGAAATTTAGTCACTTTTCATGTAAAGATAAATCTGAAAGAAAACACCATTCAAAATCCGGAAAATACTCCAGCATAATATACTGGAATTCTAGTATATTATACTGGAGTTCCAGCATAAGTATACTCGACTTCCAGCATAATATACTGGACTTCCAATATAATATATCAGTTCAGCATAATATGCTGGAAGTTCATATATAGATGCTCCAATCTCCGGTATATTATGCTGGAACTTTCCGCGTGTTGGAGTTCCAGCATAATATGCTGGAAGTTCATACACAGGTGCACCAATCTCCAGTATATTATGCTGGAACTTTCCGTGTTGCAGCAAATTAGTGGTTATTTTCAATGACTTTGCAAACGCTGATTATTTTTGAATGACCAGTCTGAAAAGTGGCAAGCTCGTGCTATTTTTACCCTTTTACACAACAACTTATTTTTCTTAAAAATATTGTTTATCCCTTTTCAAATTTATCCACCTTTCCCTGTTGATATTTATTAAAATTTGAAAGAAAACTGGTAGTGTAAAGTTGTTATTTTAACCATTCTTTCAAAATGGAATCAGAACGTGGTCCAAATGTTAGTTTAGCAGAGATACTTCAACAAAAAGGAGGAAATAGAAGTAGTTGAATTCCCTTTCCTTGTTTGTTACTGAAAGCTACAGCTTAAAACGTGTTGATTATTCCAAACCAGACTTTAAACTGACTTTTTGGCACTTTACTTAGTCTTTGAGAGTCAATTAGCTTAGCTCAGATCATAGGTTTATTTCCATTATATATATATATATATATTGGTCTTGTGGAAGTCTTTGCCACCATTCCACAAGCTCTTTTATGTCCTTTTTATAGCAACATTTCATAATAGAATCACAACCATCTCTTCTTCTTGCTCTATTCCTTTTCAAGAATTAATTTGGTGGGGAAATCCTTGAGGTAAGTTTTATTGCAAGTTGGCTAAAGTTTAAAGTCTTGTTCTCTTTTTTTTTTATCACTTTCTATTGTTCCTTGTTGTCTTTAGTATACATTGATAATAAGTTGGTTTGGTGTCATTTGGTTTATTTCCTTGGAATTAATCTGTGCAAGAGACTGAGGACATTAGATGATGTGTTTATATGTGCAACTTCCATTTAAATATTTAATAATATCAACTTGAATATATGCCTGGTTTAAGTTGTCCTTGTCCACTGTTTGTTGAAAAGTCTCTGAGTATTTATATTTAACCTCTATGTGGATTAGTAATGCAAGAAAATATATACAACAGTTATCTAAAGTCTATATCTGTGTAATCGAAAAATTCACTTAAGGAGGTTGATTAGGACAGTAGGAGAAGATGGTGGTTTCTAATTGGAGAAATAGAAAGAGATATTCTATGGAATATGATTCCTCTGGTAAAATGGGCAATATTTGGTTCTTAAGTTACGTATTCAAATATACAGATTTACACTTTTAGACAACAATAATAACTACGCCTCAATTCCAGACAAATTGTGTTAGACTATACTTAGGCTCATCTATACCTCTACACAACGCTCCGAGGAAATTTAAGTTCTTTCAAGATTTTAAGATACCACTTCTTTGATCAATCTTATTGTTAGGCTGGAATTTTAACTCTTTGTTTGATCCGGTTTCAAGTTGCAGAAAAAATGGTGAAGATTTGTTGCATTGGAGCTGGATATGTTGGTGGACCAACAATGGCAGTCATAGCACTTAAATGCCCTGCAATTGAAGTGGTTGTTGTTGATATAGCTGTTGCTCGTATCGCTGCCTGGAACAGTGATCAGCTACCTATTTATGAGCCTGGACTTGAAGATGTAGTGAAACAATGCCGAGGAAAGAACCTTTTTTTCAGCACTGAGGTTGAGAAACATGTCTCAGAAGCAGACATCATCTTTGTTTCCGTTAACACACCAACGAAAACTCGAGGCCTTGGTGCTGGGAAAGCAGCGGATCTTACATACTGGGAAAGTGCTGCTCGAATGATAGCTGATGTATCGAAGAATGACAAGATTGTTGTTGAGAAGTCAACTGTTCCAGTGAAAACAGCTGAGGCAATTGAGAAAATACTCACACATAACAGCAAAGGAATCAAGTATCAAATTCTTTCAAATCCTGAATTTCTTGCTGAAGGGACTGCTATTCAGGACCTTTTTAATCCGGATCGCGTTCTAATTGGAGGACGAGACACCCCTGAGGGGGAAAAAGCAATCCAGGCTCTGAAGGCAGTTTATGCTCATTGGGTACCAGAAGACAGAATCATATGCACCAATCTTTGGTCAGCTGAGCTGTCGAAGCTCGCTGCCAACGCCTTCTTGGCTCAGAGGATTTCATCGGTTAATGCAATGTCAGCTCTTTGTGAAGCCACTGGAGCTGATGTTGCACAGGTTTCCAATGCTATTGGTAAGGACAGTAGAATCGGACACAAGTTCCTCAATGCCAGTGTTGGTTTTGGTGGTTCTTGTTTCCAGAAGGATATTCTCAACCTGGTTTATATATGTGAGTGCAATGGTCTCACAGAAGTTGCCAATTACTGGAAACAAGTGATTAAGGTGAATGACTACCAAAAGAGTCGGTTTGTTAACCGAGTAGTCTCCTCTATGTTCAACACAGTCTCAAGCAAGAAGATTGCTATTCTTGGATTTGCATTCAAGAAAGACACAGGTGACACTAGGGAGACTCCGGCGCTTGATGTGTGCAAAGGCCTATTGGGAGACAAAGCTCACTTGAGCATATATGATCCACAGGTTACTGTGGATCAAATCCAAAGGGATCTGTCAATGAACAAGTATGATTGGGATCATCCAATTCACCTTCAACCAATGAGCCCTACCACGATGAAGCAACTCAATGTAGTATGGGATGCTTATGAGGCAACAAAAGGCGCCCACGGTATCTGTGTTCTGACAGAATGGGATGAGTTCAAAACTCTTGATTTCAAGAGGATTTATGATAACATGCAAAAGCCTGCATTTGTGTTTGATGGAAGAAACATTGTTAATATGGAGAAGCTCAGAGAAATCGGGTTCATCGTCTACTCCATTGGGAAACCTTTAGATGTATGGCTCAAGGATATGCCTGCTGTGGCATAAGGAAGTCAATTTCTCTTCCCCATTGAATAAGTACTAAACATGAGAGCAAAATCCAATTTTTTCTTTTCTATTCAAGCCTAGAACTGTTGTTTCCTAGTAGCAGGGTTCAAAATGCCTATCTTTTTATTACATGACTAGTTTCTCGGCACGTGTATTTTTAAATATTATTTTTTCCAAGTATAATGTCCAAAACAATAATTTTTTATAAGCGTATAAAAGGTCTTTTAACCTTTAATATTTTGAGGTCATCATATCATACAATGAACATCTATCCTAATATTTATAAAAATCAGATTTTAAAAATACTAATTAAATAATATAAAGTAGGCAGAACCTGATTTTGCCACTTTCTTCTTCGATCGCCACCCTGAAGTTGACATCTTCATAAAAAACTGTTTGATGCCAAAATACATTACATTGTGCACGGCAAAGAAAGCTTTTATGTTCACCCCAACAAATGGTTCACTCTTCATTAAGATGCAAAAGACTTGTTGCTCACTTGATATTTTTCGAAAAAACCTGCAAGAAATCCTTGAAAAAATTGGGAGACAAAAAAAGAAATCTAAAGTAGTCGACCACTAATTCCAAATTTTGGGCTGTGGTTGGTGTCTCTATTTTTTGCATGTACTTCCAAGTGCAAATTTTCATTGTTTTGCAAACATTCTCAATAGTCCTAGTGATTGTTTGTATCACAATGTAAAATATATAGTGGAAAGGAGGATCCATGTGATACTTTATTAAGTTGACAGAAAATATTGGTATTTTTTGTGGGCTCTTAAAAGAAAATTCACGTTCCATTCTAGTTTCATTATATTGTCACGCTAGCAGATTGCCCCAATAAAATTGTAATTGGTAAAACTTTGGATTCAGATTGTATTAGACACCTTTTAAAACCAGTCAATTATCTGAATTTCTTCTGTCAATGTTTGTTCACAACCACCTTCTCATAGTGGCATCGTTTGCAAATGAAATTAGTGTCATGACCCATTTTCTAAACAACCGGGGACCGGCATGCGATCACTAAAATGACCGAGCGAATTATCTGCGCTTATTAAATCTATTATAACTTGAAACTTTATATGCCACAAGGCAATACTGTAACCAAATACTTTTAATTAATTTAAATATCTAAAATAAACCAACTCCAAAATTTTATTCGTCGTAATCATTGAAATACTGCTAAGTTATTATCGAAAACATCTGAATCTTAACCCAAATACTATGTCTATGAAGTCTCTGCTGATAAACTGACGCACTGCTCAGGACATGAGATTGTCTAGCTAGTTCTCCAAGTAAACAAAGAAATAACTAAATAAAGATAACTCTAAGGAATATTCCACGAACAAAAGCGGAGCTCACCAATAGCACTAGAAGAGAGGGAAGTTCTAACCCATAGCCTGCTCGCCTGCAAAACCGTTTCTTACGTTGTATCGCACACCAACGTAGGTTCCCAAAAGAGAACGTCAGTACCATCCATTGTACTCAGTGAGTCTCAACGACAAGGGACGAAACTTTAATACAATATACATTATGATCAAAGAATCTAAGTGCATAGAAAATATAAAGCTTCTAAGAACAATTCTAAAATAATTGCATAAGGAGTTTATGAATATTCTAAAAGAAATTCTTTTCTTTTTCTTTCTTATAAAAAAAGAATACTTCACTGTATATTTCGGGAGTTCCAACTATCCTGATTTATTTCTGTTGTAGTCACCGTGTGATCGGTACGGGTTCGATCCCAACCGGATCGAAAAGGCCCAATCTACGAGGTGCCGCTCGCTTCATGGTTCTCAGCGCTCATATGACATACCTTAGCCTGGCTAAGTAAATTCTCAGCAACGAGACCTTCGGCTCGTGTGCTGCCTACTTTGGCACAAGTATTTTCAGGAAGTCAACGCCTTGGTCAGGACCCTCGGCCTGGACGATGACCCCTCCTCAGAATAGGGATACTCCTAAAAATCTTTTCTTTCGAAAACTCCTTCTTGTGACTTTTCAAGTCTAAATCTTTTCTGGAACATTCTATACATACTCATACTGGTATCCTTAAATGTAAAGCATGACATAAGAATGAAATAAACATTCAAAATTATTTCTAAATATTCTTGCTTCTTTATGAATTTTCAACATGAAAATGGCATATAAGAATAACTCAAAAATATGAAAATTTATGCACATATATCAAAATAATCATCTAAACTTTAGCTAGAAAATAATTCTAAGCTAATAGGTACTTACTCACTCCAGTTAAGTATATATTAACTCTTTTATGCAATTAATTAAACACCTTGTATGCGTGCTTTTGTGAGTTAAATCACTTTAATAAAGGGGTATATCAACTCATCTCAAAACTCCTTGAGCTAATACGTAAGCCCTAGTCCAATTTATACCCGTTAAAAAATTGATTCTATAATAATCCGTACATTTGAATTAATTTCAAAGTTTTGCACCTAAACATGGAACTTACTGTTGATACAGAGGAATAAGGGAATTAACTATTCAATTCTTACCTATTACTGTTGTATGATAATTGACAATAGGAAATTTTATATACCTGAGTTCAAGAGTTAGTAATATGTAAAGAACCCTAAATTTTTCGTTTACTGTGTGAATTGTTCGCTACCTCTGTTTCTAATTTCGTGCGTTTTCTCTATTCAGTTCTGTTCGTAACTATTCAATTCTATGTTTTTGTGTGTTTTGGTTGCTTTGACTTTCATCAAAGACTTTATGCCTTTGATTTGGCCGCTGGAACAGAGGAAGAGGAGTACTATATGGGCTTTAAGCCCAAATTTTTAAAGACTTTGCTTCTTTTTTTTTGTTACAAGAATTTATTGATACTCATTTTTAATAATTAATAATATTCTCCTAATTTGTATATCTAATTATTTATAAATAGAGAAGTAACTCAAAAGTCAATCACAAAAATTTAAATCCGTAATAGGAGTATAATTTAAGGGGGGAAAAATTAAATTCTATATTTAGCGAGTCTTGAAACTTTTATAAATTTAAGAAATGTTACAATATTCCCTTATTATTAGGACCTTATTATTAAGCTAACAATCGTTCCTTAAGTCCTTGAACTTCTTAAATTTTCTTAGCACTACTAACTTTCCCAAGGGACTCAAAATTTTGGCTAACTCCCTAAAGTTTCAAAAATCGCAGAGTTTCCCTTGCAAATTGGATTATCCAAAAATTATCTCTGTCACAAATACCACAACTACACCAACAACAACCAAATATACCATAACAGGCCATTCATAGGCACCATACACAACTCATAAATTAATTACTCATACTCCGGCAAGGAGGTACCACAATAACTAACAAGAATCTAAAGCACAACACTTCTGCAAAAAATAAATAACTTTAATGGATTAAATATACTCTAGCATGACTCTAAATTATTAAATAACTAAGTATACTCTGATAGAAACTAAATTTCTTCAACAACTAAGTATAATCTAGCAAAGAAATAAACACATGCTAACTTGTATTTAATAAATAAAATATAAATGTCAAACCAAACCTAGGTTCTCATACCTTTTTCCTCAAATAAATATGGATATTTCTTCCTCATATCTTCCTCGACCTCCCACGTAGCCTCTTTTGAATCATGATTACTCCACAAAACTTTTATCGATGCTATATCTTTTGTTCTCAACTTTCTTACATGCCTATCGAGAATTTCTATAGGTAACTCTTCATAAGTCAAGCCTTCTTTAATTTTTATGGTATCGGCAGGTATTATATGCGACTCGTCATGAATGTACTTTCTAAGCATAGACACATGAAAGACAGGATGAACAGAAGACAACTCAATGGACAACGCTAGCTCATAAGCCACAGTTCCCTTATTTTCTATAACTTCATAAGGTCAGATAAATCTAGGACTAAGTTTCCCTTTATTAACAAACCTCATAACTCCTTTCATTGGTGAAACTTTCAAAAACACCTTGTCACCAACCATGAACTCTAAGTCACGATGCCTCTTGTCAGAATAGGATTTTCTACGACTCTGAGCCGTTTTCAGCCTTTCTCTGATAAGCTGAACTTTCTCTAAGGCCTCACAAAAAAACTCTGGACCAATCAACGGCACCTCCGCTAGTTCAAACCAACCCACTGGAGACCTACATCTTCGCCCATACAATGCTTCATAAGGAGCCATACCGATGATTTCCTGATAGCTGTTATTGTTAGAAAATTCTATAAGTGGAAAGTGATCATCCCAATTACCTCCAAAATCTATAACACATGCTCGCAACATATCTTCAAGAGTCTGAATGCTCCTTTCTGCCTGACCGTCGGTCTGTGCATGGAAAGCGGTGCTCAAATTGACCTTGGTACCTAATCTTTTTTGAAATGCCTGCCAAAAATGCGCCGTGAACTGAGGGCCTCTGTCAGATATGATTGAAACTGGAGTACCATGCAATCAGACTATTTCTTTGATGTACAACTGTGCATACTACTATGCGGAATCTGTCATCTTTACTGCTAGAAAATGCATGGACTTTGACAGTCGGTCTACAATAACCCAAATTAAATCATACTTATGGTATGTGCGAGGTAGACCTATTACGAAATCCATATTAATCATCTCCCATTTCCACTGTGGTATTTCTATATCTTGAGCTAGGCCACCAGGCCTCCGATGCTCGGCTTTGACTTGCTGGTAATTCAAACATTTAGCCACATGATCTGCTACTTGCTTCTTCATGTCTTTCCACCAATACAACTCTTTCAAGTACAAATATATTTTGGTAGCACCTGGGTGGATAGAGTACCTCGAGTTGTGAGCTTCTTCTATTATGGCCTTTCTAAGACCATCTACATCAGGCACACATAACTGATCATTCAACTTCAAAAATCTGTCACTTCCTAAAGTGAAAGCAGTGATTTCTTTGTTTCTGACTCCTTCTTTTAACTTCACTAAGTACGGATCTTCGTCTTGCTTAGCCTTAACATGCGCAACAAGGGAGGATTGTGCTAAGGCATAAGCAGTTATACCTCCTCCTTCGGTCTCATCCAATCTAATTCCATCATTTGCTAGTTTTTGAATTTCTAGACCCAAAGATCGCCTTTGTACTGCAAGATGGGCCAAGAGACCCATTGACTTCCTACTAAGTGCATTTGCTACCACATAGATTTGCCCGGTTGATAAAGGATATTGATGTCATAATATTTCAATAGCTCGAGCCACCTCCTTTGTCTCAAATTTAATTATTTTTGCTTGAAAATGTACTGGAGGCTTTTGTGATCTGTAAACACTTCAGAATGCTCGCCATAAAGATAGTGTCGCCATATCTTTAATGCAAACACCATTGCGGAAAGCTCCAAGTTGTGTGTGGGGTAGTTCTTCTCATGATTATTTAACTGCCTAGAAGCATAAGCAATAACTTTTTCATTTTTCATAAGAACACAACTGAGACCAACTCTGGAGGCATCACAATACACTGTGAACCCACCCGAACCTGTCGGAAAGGTTAACACAGGAGCAGTGGTCAACCATTTTTTTAACACTTAAAAACTCTACTCACAAGTGTCTGACCACTGGAACTTAACTGCTTTCTGAGTCAATTTAGTTAATGGAGTTGCAAGTGAGGAAAATCCCTCTATAAACCTTCTATAGTAGTCGGTAACCCCCAAGAAACTCCTGATTTCGGTTGGTGTTGTCTGCCTTGGCCAGTTTTTGATTGCTTCTGTCTTCTGAGGGTCTACTTTTATGCCTTCACTAAATACTATGTGTCCTAAGAATGCCATTGACTTTAACCAGAACTCGCATTTTGAAAACTTGGCATAAAGCTCATTCTCCTTCAAGGTCTGCAAGGCTATCCTGAGGTGTTCGGCATGCTCATCCTTGATCTTAGAGTATACCAAAATATCGTCTATAAAAACAATAATAAAGGTATCAAAGAATGGCTTGAAAACTCTGTTCATGAGGTCCATGAATGGAGCTGGAGCAATTGTCAATCCGAAGGACATCACTAGATATTCATAGTGCCCGTAGCGAGTTCTAAAGGCTGTTTTAGATATATCATCTTCTCTGATTCTCAACTGATGGTACCCTGACCTCAAGTCTATCATTGAAAAGTACTTTGCACCCTGAAGTTGGTAAAATAAATCATCAATTCTTGGCAGTGGGTACTTGTTCTTAATGGTAACTTTATTCAACTGCCGATAGTCGACACACATTCTAAGAGACCCATCTTTCTTCTTGACAAACAGGACCGGGGCACCCCACGGTGAAACAATCAGCCTAATGAACGCTTGTCAAGAAGGTCTTTCAACTGTTCTCTCAACTCATTAAGTTCTGCTGGATCCATCCTATAATGGAGGTATAGATATGGGCTGAGTGTCTGGCATGAGATCAATACCAAAGTCTATGATTCTTTCAGGAAGAAGTCCGAGAAGGTCATATGGGAAAACTTTTGGAAATTCTCTAACAACTGGCACAGACTGAAGAGCTGGTGGTTCTAATTCTGGATTAATGGTGTGAGCCAAATAGGCGAGACACCCCTTACCGATCATTCGTTGTGCCTTAAGCTAAGAAATAAACTTACCTATCAGCGATGTTGAACTACCCTTCCACTCTAAGACTTTTTCATGTGGACATTGGAACCTGACTATCTTTGCACAACAATATAACATGGCATAGAGGGAAGAACAACCAATCCATACTCATAATCATATCGAAATCCACCATTTCTAACTCTATGAGATCGCCTTTGATGCTGCGACCTTGGATTGAAACTATACAACCTCTATAGAATCTTGTGACTCTCACCGACTCGCCAACTGGAGTAGATACTAGGAATGGCTCACTAAGTTGTTCCGATTCTATCCCGAGGTTAATTTCACAGTATGGAGTCATATATGAAAACATTGAACCTGGATCAATTATGGCATAAGCATTATGTGAGCAAACTAAAAGTATACATGTAATAACTTCTACAGATGCCTCTGCACTCTGACGATCAAGTGTAGCAAACAAACGGAGTTGTCCCCCTCCCTGAGTAACTCGATCTGCACCTCTGCCTGAGGTGGTGCAACTGCAGTAGCTGAGGAACTAGAAGTAGGAGTTGATCCACCACTGAAATTATGTTGCAACTTTGGGCAGTTGGCCTTTATATGACTAATATCTCCACAATGATAGCAACCATGAAACCCGAGCTTCCACTGACCTGAATGATGCCACTTACATGTTCCACAAAGACCTTGTTGTTGTGAATGTTGCTCCGCATTACTCTGGCTATGTCAGGATGATGTCCTAAAATTCTGATTCTGACGAGACTGGTTTTTATAACTCTGGGTACCTCTGAAAGAAGACTCACCACCTGACTGATGAATGGACTGAGCTGGTGCTAATGACTCCTTATTAGAGGAACCTCTTCCACCTTCGCTAGATGAACCATTAAACCTGCCCGCTGTCCGGGCTTTCTTGTTATGCTCTTTTTCTTCTATCCTTTGTTGTCTGTCTTTTTCTAAGTGCTTGGAGAATCCAACAACAGAGGAGAAAGCAGTCATTCCTACCGCTGCAGCTGATGTCATATCCTTAATGTAGTAAGCTAAACCGCCAACAAACCTGCAAATCTTTGATTTTTCTGTCTTAACCATGTGAGGAGCATGCTTAGCTAACCTTATGAATTCCATGTAGTACTCTTGCACACTTTTATTCCCTTGCTTGAGTTGTTCGAACTCTGTAGCCTTAGCTTCCTTATCCTCTTCCGGGATAAAGTTAGCCACGAAGGCCTCTTCAAATTCTTCCCAAGTAGGCGAACCATCATCTTCATATCTTTATTTTTCCGACATCTCAAACGAAGCACCAGCCACATATCTAAGCTAGTAAGCAGCCAGCTCCACAACTTCGTCATCAAATGCCTTCATCGCTCGGAGGGATTTCTTGACACCCTCCAACCACAACATTGGATCTTCATCAGCTATAGAACCATGGAACAATGGAGGACTCAACTTCAAAAATTCATTCACTCTTGAGGAATCAGAATTGTTCTATCTATTTGATTGAGGTGGAATCTCATTTCTTCTCTTGTTCTGATTGGCCATGAAGGCTTTAACATCTCCATAGCACTATTGACAGCGTTAAACATCTGACCCACCTCTGGAGATATAGCTGTCTGATTCGGAACTATGTTGGGGACGACACTGGATCTTGAGGTACTGGATTATCATGCTCCACCTCTTCTTCATTTTCAACCCGGGGTACTTGAACCCCCTTTGTGGATTTACCCTTCCTTTTCTGAGTTGAAGCCTTCTTAGTTCTACCTTGAGCCACAATAGTAGCAATAGTTTCTTGAGCAGCATCCTGAGTGTCGGTGTCAGAGTTGCAAGTACGATCCATTTCTGCGAGTTTTGAAGAAATGAATATATTAGATAGTTTATAAGTATGATGTGTTTCATACCCATAAACAAGACTCTACTAACACGACTTCATAGACCCCTAGGACTCCATAAACTTGAGGCTCTGATATCAAGTTTGTCACGACCCATTTTTTAAACAAGCCGGGACCGGCACGTGATCACTAAACATGACCGAGCGAACCATCTGCGCTTATCAAATCTATTATAACTTGAAACTTTATATGCCACAAGGAAATACTGTAACCAAATACTTTTAATTAATTTAAATATCCAAAATAAACCAATTCTAGAACTTTATTAGTAGTAATCACTGAAGTACTGCAAAGTTATTATAAAAAAACATCTGAATCTTAACCCAACGACTATGTCTGTGAAGCCTCTGCTGATAAACTGACGTGCTGCTCAAGACATGAGATTGCATGGCTAGTTCACCAAGTAAACAAAGAAATAACTAAATAAAAAGGACTCTAAGGGATACTCCACGAACAAAAGCGGAGCTCACCAATAGCACTGGAAGAGAGGGAAGTCCTAACCCGTAGCTTGCTCGCCTGCAAAATTGGTTCCTACGTTGTACCGCAGACTAAGGTAGGTTCCCAAAAGAGAACGTCAGTACTATCCATTGTACCCAGTGAGTCTCAATGACAGGGGACAAAACTTTAATACAGTATATATTACGAGCAAAGAATATAAATGCATAGAAAACATAAATCTTGTAAGAACAATTCTAAAATAATTGCATAATAGCAGTTTATGAATATTCTAAAAGAAATTATTTTCTTTTTCTTTCTTATAAAAAAAATACTTCACAGTATACTTCGGGAGTTCCAACTATCCTGACTTATTTCTGTCGTAGTCGCCGTGTGATCGGCACGGGTTCGATCCCAACTTGATCGAATAGGCCCAATCCACAGGTGCCACTCGCTTCATGGTTCCCAACGCTCATATGTCATACCTTAGCCTGGCTAAGTAAATTCTCAGCATCGAGACTCTCGGCTCGTGTTCTCCCTACTTTGGCACAAGTAGTTTTAGGAATTCAATACCTTGGTCAGGACCCTCAGCCTGTTTGATGACCCCTTCTCAGAATAGAGGATACTCCCAAAAATCTTTTCTTTCGAAAACTCCTTCTTGTGACTTTTCAAGTCTAAATCTTTTCTGGAACATTCTATACATACTCTTACTGGTATCCTTAAATGTAAAGCATGGCATAAGAATAAAATAAACATTCAAAATTATTTCTAAATATTCTTGCTTCTTCATGAATTTTCAACATGAAAATGGCATATAAGAATAACTCAAAAATCTAAAAATTTATGCACATATTCAAAATAATCATCTAAACTTTAGCTAGAAAATAATTCTAAGTTAATAGGTACTTACTCACTCCAATTAAGTATATATTAGCTCTTTTATGCAATCAAACACCTTGTATGCGTGCTTTCGTGAATTAAACCACTTGAATAAAGAGGTATATCAACTCACCTCAAAACTCCTTGAGCCAATACGTAGGCCCCAGTCCAATTTATACCTGTCAAATAATTGATTCTACAATAACCAGTGCATTTGAATTAATTTCAAAGTATCACACCTAAACATGGAACTTACTGTTGATACAGAGGAAGAAGGAAATTAACTATTCAATTCTTACCTATTTCTACTGTAGAATAACTGACAATAGGGAATTTTATATACTTGAGTTCAAGAGTTAGTAATTTGTAAAGAACCCTAGATTTTTCGTTGATTGCGTGAATTGTTCGCTGCCTCTGTTTCTAATTTCCGTGTGTTTTCTCTATTCAATTTTGTTCGTAACTATTCAATTTTGTTCGTAACTATTCAATTCTGTGCTTTTGTGTGCTTTGGTTGCTTTGACTTTTATCCAAGGCTTTATGCCTTTGATTTGGTCGCTGGAACAGAGGAGTAGTATATGGGCTTTAAGCCCAATTTCTTAAAGACTTACTTTACTTCTTTTTTTTTTTGACAAGAATTTATTGGTACTCACTTTTAATAATTAAAATTAATAATATTCTCCTAATTTGTATATTCAGTGATTTATAAATTGAGAAGTAACTCAAAAGTCAATCACATGAGTTTAAATCCGTAATAGGAGTATAATTTAAGGGGAAAAAAATAAATTTTATATCTAACGAGTCTTGAAACTTTTATAAATTTGAGGAGTGTTACAATTAGAGGTTGCTAACTAAAAGCAAAAACTAAAGTGGTGACTATTCATTTCAAGAGTAACGTATACGTTGCATAAGAATATCTTTAACAAAAAAAAATAAAAATAAAACACTTTGATTTTATAGGACAGTTTGATAATTTAACTTTTTGGTTATGGGGTTCTCACTTTCAGTATAACAAGGTAAGATTGTCATTCAGTTTTGACCACGTGCATTGTGCGTATATTTTATGCCAATCAATTTAAATAATTTAAATATCACAACAATATTAACATATGTGAGATAAAAATAATATTTATAGTGTAAAATGCAAGGTCAAAATATAAAAGATGATTGTTGCACATCTAAATATATCTAATATTTTATATTTTATATCTCCAGTTTGTCATTTCATAATACTACAATTTTTTGATTTCTTCAAATCAAACACATAGAAAAGATATTGTGATAAAGAATAATTTTAGGATTCTAGATTTGACAACAAATGAATAGTGCAGACAAATTAGGTTGAAAAGTTCATTACATACCCATATTTTTCAAATATTTAAGTCAAGCTACTCTCATTCCATATTTGTCTAGCAAAGAGATTCCAATTCGAATAAAAAAGGTGGAACTGCAATCTTTTGAATCCAAGAGCTTTTACATTTTGCACATTAATATCGAAAGGGCTATTTTGTTTTATTTTAAGAGGATATACTAATTCATCAGTACTATAAGAATATATTTAGTACAAAACAATATTTTGGTGTAGTAAAATAATCAATAATATACGGGAAAGATTTCTTCGCCCATCGCTCAATCTTCTCTTCTATTTTAATTTGCAAGCTTCCCTTCGAGGAAAAAGAAAGGAAAGGAAAGAAAAAAGAAAATAAAAATGAAAGATCAAAGAAAATCTGCTAAAAAAACGGCAGCAAGTGATTAAGTTCAGTAGTTCCTCATATAAAATTATTGACTCTAGAGATATAGTAATATGGAGGAATCCTTCATCAGTGGTTGTGAATGACTGATTTTTCAATCTTTTGATAAACTTTGATTTTCTGCTAGCCTAGCACTAACTCTTCGATATATTTCTTGCTGGAAGGAAACCAAGATCGAAAAGATTGAAAAAATCAGTCATTCACAACTACTGATGAAGGATTCCTCGAAAAGTTAAGGATTAATAATCCTTTTTAGAAATAGAATGGATTCGATTTTATACATACGCGAGGAAGGTAATCAAAAAAGAAAGAAAATGGGTTCTTCTTTCTTTTTATCACTTAGGAGCCGTGTGACCCATACGTTAGAGTCCATAAAGATGGAGGGCAACAATTATTCAATGCAACTCTTCATTTAATTATTCAATGCAACTCTTCATATTGTAAGGATAGGCTAACGTAAGTTTAGTTATATGTACTAATTTAGTTCACTGGTTTGTGAAGAATAATTGAGTTAAATCTCATGCGCAGGTTGCTCAGAGGACCAAACCAGTAAATGTTGGAAAGTGAAAAGGTGATAATTCTAAATAATAATTAAGAAAATTTGCTAACCTACAATGATTAGTTAAAGCAGAGTTGGTCTAGCCACAGGAGTCAACTCTGGCTTAGATTTGGGTAGAGGCCGCGCGAACGCAGGTCCCCGCTATCACAAATTATGACGTAGGTTCGACCACTTGGATCGACCTTAGACAGGCACCCCTCCAAAGTGTAATGGAGATCACCAACCTAGGTCATGAGCCTTGTTGAACGCTCATTGACCCCGTCCAGGTAAGTATGTTTCCTTGTGTGCCCAGCCCGTGTTTTATATTACTGCATTTTCCCACTTCTCCTCTCTGCTTGCGGTGTGGAATTAGCTACCGGTGAAAGAAGTCAATTTTTAACAAAATATATTTCAATAATAATAGTAGTAGAAATGACGATACCAACAAGGAATCTTTACTATTTACTCTTAAAATTAATTACTCTCCTCTTGACAACAGGAATATTTTTGCGTGAAAGTTGAAACCTCTCACAAAACAATTTCACGAGAATATCCCACTTTACGAGCCTGTTTGGTCAAGTTTCTTTTTGGTCAAAATTATTTTTTTTAGGCCAACGATATCTTTTTTTTAAAGTTAAGGTGTTTGGTCAAACTTTTAAAAGGAAAAAAATACTTTTAAGTGAAAGCATAAGCAATTTTTAAGAAGCGGGAAAAACAATTTTTTCCCAGGAGAAGCAATTTTTTCGTACTTATGAGAAAAATACACTTAAAAGAATATCTTAAAGGTTTGGCTGAACGTTGTTGCCTAAAAGTATTTTTCAAATTAATTAGTCAAACACAAACTAGTTTTCACCAAAAATTACTTTTTTGAAAAGTACTTTTGAAATTTTTTAAAAAATAAGTTAATTTTAGAAGTTTGGTCAAGCATATTATATAACTACATTGATAAAGGGAATGATAAAAGATTAAGGAGTCTGGGATCTTTTTCCATTTTATTTATATTTTTTTCTTCCATGATGTGATTTATCTTCATATATATTATATAGGGTAAGATATGTTTATATTAGATGATCGCACGAGCAAGTGACACGTGGAGCCAAAGACACAAGATAGTCGAATTCGAAGGCAACAATCCCGTTTGTTATCAGAATGAATGATGCTCATAAAGATGAAGTAAATGTCTGCCGCCAGGTAGCACTTAATAGGGAATATTCAACAACATTAAATACACGACATGTTAGAAGGAATATGACATTCACTACCTGTCATTACAGATTCTTCAATGACCATAATAATTGACATTAAAGAGCAGCTTGATCCTAGGACCTTGTTCCCTAGGTGCAACTATAAATAGTGAACTATATTATCATTGTAGAGGACAACAAATTTTCTGGCAAACATACGCTACATTCTATTCAAAACTTAATACAATTTTATCTTTTTGTTTACTGATATCACTGTTGTTGTGCTCGGAAACCCTGCTCCTGGAATTACTATTTCTTCTATTTTATCTCCATCTAAAGGCTAAGTATCACAGTTTATCTATTTCATCTATTATTTCAGGATCAAATTAATTCAATTGTCTATAAACCACGTATAAATTCAACTGTGTCATTTTACGGATAAACAGTTTGGCGTCCGCCATGGGGCTTAGACACTTGTGTAATTAAGTTGGTCATTGCCTCTTTTACTAACATGTTTGATTATTTGTTCTTAGCAAAGTATCATAAAAATGACAGATAATGGTGTTAACAACACACAACCTCGAGGCCTAAGGAAATCATCCTCATTGTGAGGATTCAATCGGCGATACATGTAGTGAGGGGAACGAGGCCACACCGGTCCATGAAAGGCTACCCGCAAGATGTTCGAGAGCAACTCCTGATGTTGTTGAAGAGGAGTACGTCGTCGAAGCGGTAAGGGCCCTGCAGGAGCAACAAGAGGCCATTCTAGGTCATTTCACACGACAGGATAAGGTTATGACAAAACTGAAGCATATGTTATCGGGTGCTTCCAATGACGTGGATGAACGAGGTCCCATTCCTCCCGATGCTCCCGCAAATCAAACAACGCAGAGCGTCGACAACAACACCCCGAGGGGTGAGGTCGACTTCGACGGGGCAGGAGGGAGCGGATCCGGCCATAACAACAAAAGTGATCCCTTCAAAAATGAACTCATACGGTTTATGAGGGAAGTGAACGCACGCATTGACCAAATTCTGGGTGCATTGCCGGTGCTGAAAGGGCCAGACTCAAAGAAGTACACTCAATTGTCGTACAAACCATGCACAACACCAGAATTGATACCGAAGCGGCTTAAAATGTCGGACGTGACGAAATATAATGGGACTTTAGATCCTCAGGAGCATATCACCACATATACAACGGCGGTGAAGAGAAACGATTTAGCTCCCCACGAGATTGAATCAGTGTTAGAAATTCGGAGAGACTCTCACGAAGGGAGCCTTGACGTGGTATTCGCTTCTGCTAGAGCATTTCATAGATTTCTTTCGAGATGCTCGCAGATTCTTTCATTAAGGCCCATGTCGGGGCCAGAAAGGTACAGGCTCGTAAGGCCGATATTTTCAGGATTACTCAAGAAGAGTCTGAGTTGTTGCGGGAATTTGTAACTCGATTCCATAAGGAAAGGATGTTGCTACCGGATGTTCCGGATGAATGGGCGGCTGAAGTATTCACCAAAATATTTGAATCTGAAGAGTTCCAATGCTTCCCGAAAGTTGAAAGAAAGCTTGATTGAGTTCCAAGCGACAACTTGGGCGGATGTTCACAATCGGTACGAGTCAAAGATAAGGATTGAAGATGATCAGTCGGTTTCTCGGCGTCGGTTAAGAGTTGGGAGAAAAATGAAAAGAAATCAAAAGATAATTTTGACACAAATTGACGACCTTCGAGGAGCTATTTTTGCCCTATGAACGGGCCGAAGGATGCGGTAGAAACTTTTGGTTGGCATATAGGTTTGTTATCGGTAGAAGAACTAATCGTGGTTGGAGCAACTGTTGGTTGATTTCCCAATGCACACGCAAGTGTACGTGGTCGACAATTAATATAGGATTTTAAGTCCAGAAATCGTACCCACAGGGACTTGTGATTAACTATCAACTAAACTAAACTCAAACAAATATTTAACTAAAATTAATCTAAAATAGTAAATTAAGAGATTAAAGAGACAACTAACTTAAAGACGAATTCAATGTAATTTGATATTCTAGAGTTATGGGTTGGCAAACAATCACGTTGAGTTTTCGACCTAAATCTTC
>ML425797.1:0-21504 GCA_005239525.1 Nicotiana knightiana | reverse complement strand
GACGTATTTGCATCCGTTTAGCTCCGTTTCCATTTCCAATTCACCTACACATAAAATAAACCCCATTAGGCACATACGACGTGTATTTTTATCATTAAAGCACATAAAATGCAAGGTATATAATGCTTAAAATCATGAATTCTAGCCACGCATCACAAGTCATTACAGGATAAGGGAACGTTAGGTTCTCGAGATTCTTCCTACCCCAAACTTTCAGAATATAACTTCAACGTTAGTATAGTAGAGTTGGTATCGGCTATGAGAAATATAAAAGAATCATGGTCCCTGAAGTTAATGCCATCCGACCCCAGCTAGAGGGATCCTAATTTGTGGTGCGAATACCATGGGAGGAATGTTCACCGGACTCGGGACTACCAGCATCTGCTTTAAGAGGTGGAGACATTGCTGAAAAATGTCCATCTCAAGGAATTCCTAAGTGATCAGGCTAAAAATAATTACGGTCACAATCGTAACAACATGGAACACTCGAAAGATGGAAAATATCCCCTGCGCCTGATGATCAACATGACTTTCAGGGGAAACGAGATTAATGGGGTTACATTCTTGGCAACGAAAAAGACGAAGGTGTCATTAACCCACAACAAGAGACTTCGGAAGACGACATCACTTTCACAAAGGAGGACGCAGATGGATTGTTTCTACCGCACAATGATGCATTGGTAATATTTTTAAATGTATTAGATTTTAAAATCAAACGTGTTCTGGTGAATCCATGGAGCTCGGCCAATATTATACAATGGAGGGCATTGGAGCAAGATAAGATTATCGGAAGCATCATTCTGGCCACAAAACTCCTCACCGTATTTAACCTAGCAAGCGTGACAACCCGGGGAGAGATCCAGCTGCCCACGAATGCTGAAGGGGTGATGAAAACGACCCTTTTTGAGGTGGTGGATGATGATATGTGTTACAATATTATCCTGGGAAGACCATGGTTGCACGAGATGAAAGTTGTTGCATCGACATATCACAAGAAACTGAAATTCCCAACTTCTAAGGGAATTAAACAAATAAGAGGTAACCAACATGCGCCAAGGGAGATGAATGCAATTTTGGTCTCCAGTAGCAATGGGAAAGAGTATGTGGCATAACAATTACAAGAATCGACACATATTCCCGAGCCAAACGAAGTCAACTAGGGGAAGAGGCGTCAGAATCTTATCAAGTGCCAAGGTATTTCCAGATACCAGAAGAGACGGATGCAAAAAAATCCACAGCGGAAGAGCTTGAGCAAGTCGCATTACTTGAGAAGTTCATGGAGAGGAAATTCCACTTGGAGACAGGACTGCACCCCGAACTAAGGTATGGATTTATTGAATTTCTTAAACTTAATATTGATTGTTTTACGTGGTGGCATGTGGATATGACAGGTATCTCACTGGAGGTGGATGTACACAAACTAAGCTTGCATCCCAGCATTCCCCTAGTAAGACAGAAAAAACATCTTATTGCCGAGGCCAAAAACAAATTCGTCAAAGAAGAGGTAACTCGCCTACTTGATATCGGTTCAATCTGAGAGGTAAAGTATCCAGACTGGCTAGCTAACGTAGTAGTAATTCCAAAGAAGAATAATAAATTTCACATGTGCGTAGACTATAAGGATTTGAATAAGGCATGCCCAAAGGACTCTTTCCCATTGTCAAACATCAATTAAATAATTGACGCAACGATCGGGCATGAGTTAATGAGTTTCCTCGATGCTTACTCTGGGTAAAACCAAATTATGATGAACCCGGAGGATCAGGAATTTTTTTTATTCATAATGAATTTTGGCACATATTGCTATAATGTGATGCCCTTCAAGCTAAAAAACATCAGTGCCACTAATCAACGGCTCGTAAACAAGATGTTTGAGAAATAGATAGGGAAAACCATGGAAGTTTATATAGATGACATGCTTGTTAAGTCTTTGAATGCAGGTGATTATCTTAAACACTTGCAAGAAATTTTTGACACCCTAAGGAAGCATAACATGAAGCTTAACCCCGATAAGTGTGTATTCGGGGTCAGCTCCGACAAGTTCCTGGGATTCCTAGTGAGATAAAGGGGGATTGAGGTCAAACCCGATAAAATCAAATATATCAAAGACATCCCGTACTAGTTATCAAGTGTAAAAGAGGTTCAAAGTCTCATAGGGAGATTGGCCGCTTTGAGCAGGTTCATTTCCTGGTCTTCAGAGAAATGCCGCCATTTCTTCTCGCTGATAAAAAAGAAGAAAAACTTTGAATGGACCCCGGAATGTTAGCAGGCTTTGAGGGATTTGAAAAGGTACATGTCAAGTCCTCCGTTACTATCAAAGCCAGAGGAAGGCAAAAAATTGTTAATCTACCTAGCAGTCTCGGAGGTAACGATAAATGTCGTTTTAGTCCGTGAGGACGAAAGTATGCAATCCCCCATTTACTATGTTAGTAGAATTTTAACAAGATTAGAAACTCGCTACCCACATTTGGAGAAGCTAGCCTTGGACCTCGTAGTCTCCGCTCGAAAGCTAAGGCCTTATTTCCAGTGTCACCCGATAGTTGTGGTGACCACCTTTCCCCTGCAAAATATCCTTCATAAACCCAAACTTTCGGGTAGGCTGGCCAAATGGGTCGTCGAAATGAGTGAATTTGACATAGAATATAAACCTAGGACTGCGATTAAGTCACAAGTTTTGGCTGACTTTGTGGCCGATTTCAGTCCGGGATTGTTACCTCTAGCAACCTGCAATGATGGTTCTAGAATCGATATCAGGAGTTTGGACCCTATTTACGGATGAAGCTTCCAACGTAAAATGGTCCGGGCTCGGCATATTATTAACCACGCCTTTGGGAGAATCCCTAAGGCAGGGCATAAGAACGATTCCTCTAACTAACAATAAAGCGCAATATGAAGCTTTGATGCAGGACTCGAATTGGCCCGGGGACTAGATTCCGAGGTCATAGAAATCAAATGCGATTCCCAGCTGGTGGTAAATCAGACCTACGGGATCTTTGAGGCCAAAGAGGAATGCATGCATCAATACATAGTGAAGGTTCAGGCTCTGCTTGCTCGATTCTGGGAGTGGTCAATTACGCATATTCTGGGGAAGATAACTTAGGAGCGGACGCATTAGCTTACCTTGTCTCATCAATGGAAATGAAGGATCAAAATCTGATGTGGTCATACAACTTATGCACTCGGTTCTAGACGCAGATAGCTACCACGAGGTAAGCACAACTAATTTGGTTTGCGACTGGAGAATGATATCATTGATTATCTTGAGCACAAAAAGTTTCCCGAAGACCTTAAGGCATCCCGGGCGCTGCGCGTTAAAGCAGCATGATATAGCTTCTAAGGAGGCCAATTGTATAGGAAATCGTTCCAAGGCCCGCGGGCCCGATGCTTGGAAGCCTCTGAAGCTAATCATAATATGCGAAAAGTCCACGAATAGATCTGTGGAAATCATTTGAGCGCGGATTCCTTAGTACTAAAGTTGGTAAGGGCAGGATACTATTGGCCTCGAATGGAACAAGACGCCAAAGATTTTGTTAAAAATGCAATAAGTGTCAACGCTACGCTTTGTTGGTACATCAACCAACAGAACCATTGCACTCGATTTTGTCTCCATAGCCGTTCATGAAGTGGGAAATGGATATCGTCGAACCTTTTCCACTGGCCCCTGGTAAGTAAGGTTTCTTGTGATTTTAATTGACTATTTTTCTAAGTGGGTTGAAGCATGTCCTTATCAGAAGATCGGTGAAAGTGAATTGGTGGATTTCTTGTGGGAGAACATAATTTGCAGATTTGGCATACCAAAGGAGATAGCCTGCGACAACGGGCCACAATTTATAGGCGCAAAGGTCACAAAGTTCTTTGAAGACCTGAAAATCAAAAGGATCACATATTCACCTTATCATCCGAGTGAAAATGGTCAAGCGGAATCAACGAACAAAGTGATTAGAAAAATCTCAAAAAGAGATTGGAAACAGATAAAGGTAGATGGCCTGAGGAACTACCTGGAGTACTATATGTGTACTGAACAACAGCCAAATCGAGCATATGAGAGACTCCTTCCTCCCTTGTGTACTGAGTAGAAGCCTTGATCTCGGTAGAAGTATGGGAGCCTACCTTGAGATACTTCCAGAAAAATGAAGAAACAACAATGAAGCAATGTTGGTTAATTTGGAGCTGCTCGATGAATGCAGGGACTTGGCGTACATAAGGATGGCAACTCAAAAGAAGAGAATAGAAATATATTACAATCGAAGAGCCAACCTCTATTATTTCAAAGTGGGAGACTTGGTTTTGAGAAAAATAACTCAAAACACCCGAGAATTCAATGGAGGGAAGCTAGGTCTAACATGGAAAGGCCCCTACCGGTTTCGGCTGTCACCGAGAAAGGATCATACGAGTTGGAGAATCAAGATGGTGAAAAGTTGCCAAGAAACTGGAATATGGTGTAACTATTTGTTGCTGCACTCGTTCATTATGATAGTTGATAACCATCGAGAACAGGGACTGCGCAGCCAGTCCTGTAGAAACAAGTTGTACAAGTTAGTCACAAGAAATGGGGATTTCTTTTTAGCACAACAAATGCTTATGTACTTTTCAAAAATGGAAGGAATAAAGTAAAGTACTTTTATTTCTATCTTTTTTCTTGTCTGAACGATGAGTTGATGTTGTCATTTAAAAGTTAAACAAGTACTTCAAATCCTAGTGTCGTAATGAACAGGAGACAACCTCTTCAAGAGCACCGTAACATAAGAGGACCCTCTCTTATGAAAACTTTCATGATAAAGGGTTGATTTCGGAAGAACTTGTGCCCAAAATCCTAATGCTTTCGAGAGAAAATACACCCAATGCCTTGCATGATCAGATGCAAATAGTAAAACTTGCACAAAACACTTAAATGAGAAAGATTAAAAAGATTAAACTTGCATAAATGTTCAAACAAAAGAACTACAAAGAATCATCAAATACTTGAGCAAAAGGTATTTTTATTTACAATGAATATGCCAAAATTGAGCAACAAAAAAAAGTACGGAAAAGAAATAAAAAGCTAAGTTATTGCATCTTCGAAACCCGAAGGAAGAGAAGCATCCGCGCCCCCAGGTGAAGTGGGTAGATCCGCCGCCGACTCGAGGTCTTGGCCTTCATCATTTTGACCATCAACATCTTCGCCTTTCGGTTCCTCTTCAGTTCCCTAGAATTGGGAACCAGAACCACTAGAATCGGAAGCATCAAGCCTGGTGGGAAGACCCCTTTTAGCAGTTGACTCCAGCTCACGGGCTTTAGCGATTTTGACATCAAAGTCAATGACACCCGCCTTAATTAGCCTCTTCCAAGTTTTTTATCCTCATGTTGTACATAACGTATGGTTTTTCAACAACGAGGGAAGCCGCTCGGTGATTGACTTCTTCTTTAAGTTGGTAAACCTCGACAGAAAAATTTTTCGGCGCAAATCTAACAGACCAGAGGCTAACATTGAGATCACGGACAGTATAACTAAAAAGTCTATTATACTTAATGGTCCTCTTATACTTCTCCTCCAATTGGGCATATTTTCCCCCAACAGCAACAAGATCTTCCATTTTGGAGTTCAAAGCCGCCTCCAAATTATTTAATCTTTCAATGGAGGCAGCCTCACGGTCGGATGCAGATAGGACGATAGTAACTTTATCCCATTTAGCCCTAGCCTCTTCAAATTGAACCCTCAACAGGGCGATATCTTGGCTAAGGGTCTCTATTTCTTGCTTGATTTGCTGCAAACAAGCCTCCAACACAACAACCTCAGCATCTTTGGCTTCTAATTCTGAGAGGCGAGCAACACTTTGGTCCCGTTCGGCCAAAAATTGATCCCGCTCGGAGGTAAGTTCCTCCTTATCTCGAATCAACCTTTGGAGGCCCTCGAAAGTGAGGAAATTGGCATGCGAAACAAAAAAGGCAAACTCAAAATACTACTAAATCAAAGATAAAAGAGATAACAGGGGAGATGAAGAATGTACCGCTATGACATTGTGCATAACATTGTTCAACAAGCACTCTCCCGAGAGAGTTTGTATCTTTTCCCGATCTTTTTCTGAAGCCAAAGGCTTCAAATAGTTAGCAAGTTCCACCAGCCGGGACAACAGATTGCATCCGGTAGAGACCGAGAAAGAAATGTCCCTCCTCCTTTGTGGATCTTCTTGGGGGCGGCGTAATTTTTCCCCAAGTTCCCATGAACTAGGGACTGGAAGAGAGGAACATCCTCTTCTCGGACAGACGCAGCTAATGGAGATAATGTAGCAGTTACTGGTGGAAGAGTTTTTGATGAAGGAGATGAAGCTGATGGCGTTGAAAGATGAGAAATGGCTACGTGAATCGCAATACTGGGTGTTGGTTACTCATCAACTAAAGACGGCAGAGACCCAATACTCAGCCTCACGGGATCCGGTAATGGGATTTGGCATTTTCACCTTCTCAAACTCCTCCTAGAGCGTCGAGGCGTTGTCCTCGGTTAGTGCAAATAACTTAACAGATTGAGTAGTCTATTGAGTTGAGGAAGGTCGTTGTCTTCTACGTAGGGAAGTCCAATCTTCGCTGGCTTCCCCATCATCGTCAATCATCATGATGTCTATGGTCGGCCCAGGCTGGGGGCTCGTCACCACAACTTTCGGAGATGAATCGGGTGCGACATTCTTCTCCCTCTCATTTTCCCCCCCGGTGTGGAGAAACGTCTTTTTTTTGGTTGCTTGTTCTCCGGCCGGGAACTCCGGGAAGAAACACTTGCACCAAAATTAGGCCCGGAGACACCTGTCTGTGTAAAAGCCTCCTGCAGCAGCCTTACCGCATCAGAAGGATTAGCCAAAACGTCCTCCTCGAGGACGACAACTGAGCCCTGGGATAGACCTGAATTAAGCAAGAGAAAAAAGTCAAACAAATTCCTTATCTAAAAAGGTAAAAACAAGATGAGTTTGACTTATCATGATTTTTGGCCTTCTACCTGTATTTCAGGGACAACTCTTTCCACGTGCGGGTTTTGGGCGTAGTAACATCCAAAATTTTCTGGACCCATTGGTCCAAGCCCTCAACCCTAGGAGGAACCCACTGAGTCGCTGAAACAGGCAAAGGAAGAAGAGTCAATAATACTGTGGAATGATCTTTAACAGAAGAAGAAACAAACGATAGACTTACGAGTATAGTTCCATAATTCGGGGAAAGCTGGAGTCGTGGCCGGGATGATGGCACTGGTGGAGACTGAAACGAACCATTCCATCTACTCATGGTCGTTATCATCATGCATGTTAGATAATAATGCATGGTGGCCACGTTTGCCAAAATTTATCATTCCCCGCGGAAGATTTTGGGGGGATAGAGGTTCATCACTCGAGCTAGGATTAACTCTTCCCCTGTTTCCTATCACAGATGCCGAGGACAAGCCATTGTCCTCCATACTGAAGGGCCTACCTATGCCAGGCACACCTGATAGTGGAGGCAGAACTCAATAATGACGAAGTCAAGCTCTCCGCTCAACGAAAACGCTCCCAAAGTGAAGGGATACGTGTAAAAATATGTAAAACCCTTCTTAGGTAAAGTTGTCAACTCTGCCAGGTCGGGAGCGATTATGTCCAAATCTTGATAATGGCAGTCTTCCTTCACATCAGGGATACAGGTTAAAGACGAAGTATGAGTTGAGTAAAGAAAGTATGAGAAAATTTAGAATATTATGAAGTGTAAGTGAAGGAGGTTGATGCGTATAAGTAGAGGTATATGCAGCTAAACTCAATGCCATAATTACCTCGATAACCGTAAAACATGATGTTAAATCATGGGATGACGCGTGTTCGGGACATTAAATACGGAGAGACGTGCGTCTAATATACCGTCAGAAACTTTTCAGAGGTGGTCAGTAAATTTTCTGCCAAAGAGGATGTTTTTACCAACTGTCTGTCGTTACACATTCTTCAATGACTCTCATAATTTACATTAACGAGGGTCTTGATCCAAGGACCTTGTTCCCTAGGTGCAACTATAAATAGTAAGCTCTATTATCATTGTAGAGGACAACGAATTTTCTGGCAAATATACGCTATATTCTATTCAAAGCTTAATACAATTTTATCTTTTTGCTTACTGATATCACTGTTGTTGTGCCCGGAAGCCCTACTCCCGAAATTACTATTTTCGCTATTTTATCTTCATCCCAAGGCGATGTATCATATTTTTTTTTATCTATTTCATCTATTATTTCAGGATTATATTAATTCACTTGTCTATAAACCATGTATAAATTCAACGGTACTGTTTCCCGGGCAAACATATATATTTTTCATGTATTCTTCTTGACGAGTCTGTTAATACCTGATTTTGCCCACATATTTTCTCAAATAGTATATATACTTTCAAAATATTATTTTTACATCATTATTTAGTTTACGGGAACTTTCTATAATTTTCCATAATTTTAGAGCTTCAACATTGATTTTCTTACATTTAAATTACTTGAATATTTATTAATTATTCCTCTAAATTATTTTGTGATGACTTAATTACCTAAATTATTATTTTTCATCCATAATACGTATTTCAAATATTTTTACTTCATTTTTATAATTACAATAATATTTTTAATCTATTTGCACAATCTTGCAGGCACAACCTACATTTATCATTTTGTTCAGGGTCAAAATAATACTTTTTACATTTTATAATCTTCTACTATTATTTTAAAGTATTAATTTGCATAAATTAAATTTTTATATATTTATTTAACTATTTTTATTTGAATTATTTTTCCCTAATTGCCTATTTTAAAAGTTGGCCCGAAGTTGAAATTAATTTCGAACCATTAAGGTCCAAATAAACCTCTGGCCCAACAACCTCATCGTCCCGAACGACCTAATTCCCCAACCAAGTCCAACAACCGACCCCAACCTGTATTAATCCCAGTCGTTGATCAAAATTGATCCACAGCTCACAACATCCCACCCCCTTTCCTTATATCTCTTCACCCTAATCCTAATCCCCATTCACTAAAGACTACCACCTTTGTTTTCTCTGTTGCTCCTCTCTCTTTCACGAACCCTAGCCGTAACACCCCAATTATCTCAGATTCCGACCTTGATATGGAATCCTCTTACGATTTTCCTTCCATATATGCTCCATTTCCATGTTACTTACACGGTTTTGGTATTACTTAGTACTTGCCTATTTTTGGCAAGTACCAGACCTGAAATCATGTGAGAATCGTCCTCAACCTTCAAAATCTAGACGGTATTCTGTCTATATACGTATGGCAAGTCGATGAAATTTTTGTCAAATCTTTAATTTCTGTCAATTAGGGTTTACCTAATTTTTTCCCCAATCCGATTTTTTATTGATTCTGCATGTTATTATTTCCTTATTTGTGTTGATTTTACAGTGTTTCCTTGATTCATTTGCTTGATTTCTACTGTTATATTAACCCTCCCCATTCCCCTTTAATTCTGATTGTTACCACTGGATTTACTAAAACCTCAAAGTTATTACTCTATTATTCTCTCATTCTCTACTTTGGCTCTTGGCTGGCTGAAAGACAAGGCCACCCGAATTCGATATTTTTTTTCAATTTTTCTTGGTGCGAGCACTGGTCGGGGTTCGTTTGAAGCCTTTGGGAACTCTGACGCACTAAGATCTTGGGTTTTATTTCTCTTTGATGGCGTTCATAATACTGTGGAATTTGTTCTTCCTTGTTTGTCTATTTGTCAACTGATAACCGGTATGTTTCTTAGCTTTTGCAATTTTATTTTTCTGTGTTCATGATTTGCATATTTCATATTTCTGAAATTTCGTGACCTAATATGTTTCCTAGACCATCTCTGAGTGCAACTTTGTTGGCATTGAATTTGTTTAATAATATGAACTTCTTTAGCATTGATTTTACTAAAAATTTCAGTCCAGAAATATGTATTTGTACATGCTTAACTTGAATAAATTAGACTACCTTAAACTCGCTTAGACTAGTAGATTGGTATCTGAATGTTTATCTTTATTGCCTAACATGAGTCTACTTCTCTGCTTTGCCCTGAATTATTGTAATGACTAGCTCATGCTTATAATGTACTTAAGGCCTTCATGTTATATATGATCCGCTCCCATGCTGGTATCACTTTATTATGTTTTGGTCTGCTAAATCATGTACCCTCCGATGATTATTTGGCACTTTTAGAATAGTTGTCCTAACTTGCATTACTCCCTATAAAGTTTTGATATCGGTCTGTTTTATGGTTTTTCTGGTATTGTGATGCTTAACTGGAATAATTTGGACCCTTAGGTTTTAACCATTTGAGTTAGTGCTTTATTTTGAACTCGTCTTGGCATTGTGCACCATTAATCTCAAAAAATCTGATTCTTTTAAATATGGTTGATGTCAATATGTTATCTCTTGCTAAGTGTTGGACCTATAATAGCAACATGCCCTATAAGTTTTGTTGAACCTCTTGATTGGCATGTTCTATGTTTTTAAGCAACTCTCCTATGTTTGCTTCTGAAATGCAAGTATATCTCTTCAATTTCTGTCACTGAATCATGTTCTCTCAATCTCATTTGCTATCTGTATCATTCTAAGTCTGTCATTCTTGGCCAGCTGAAAGCCAAGGTTATGAAGACTCTTACTATTGCCCTCCCTAGTGTGAGCACTGCTCGGGGTCCATTTGAGGCCCTTGTGAACTCTGACACACTAGGGCTTGGGGTCTTTTGGCCACTCTCTTTACTTCTGATATCTGAGTTATATCAGACACCCAATTCTTTCCTCATTCTATCTTTTGAACATACAAGTTGTTTGTTTAAAGTGATTTCTGGGTAACTCGATGTTTGGTCATAGGGTCAATCTGGACTGTCTTGTTTAGGCTTGGGTTTTCTCTATAATTTCTGGGTTGTGCTGATGGATATAGTTCCCTATTAATCGGGTGTGCTAATTTGGTGAAAAAGGAGTTTTGTTGAAGGCCCAAGCAATGCTAGGTATTTCTTGTGGGCCTGTTATACATCCACTGTTATTGTTTGTATAATTCCTTGTAATTACATTCATTACTGGGCCTGTAATAACTTTGTAATAAACAATTGGGGGGTATTAGTAAAATGGGGTAGAGCGGATATGTTTAATATTTGCATGAAAGGGTAGCCAACATGCTTATACGATTCATATGATTTATTCATCCAACCTTCTATACATGCCTTTCAATTTTGGGTGCACTGTTAGAAATTATGTCATTAGTATAATCACACACACACTACTCATCTACCATTAAACATGAGTTCAAGTGCTTCATCTATTTCTATGTTTACTGCTACGAGTTTCTAGACAACATGCATATGGGAAGTAAACACTCCTTCAATTTGCATAACTGCTTCAAATGCATTAGAAATCATGCCTGTAGGATTTTTAATTAGTTAATTGCCATTGTTGTTATGATGCTCACCTAGAAAACATGTTTATAGGGACTAAATATAGGAAATCGGTTCCAATCGCTAATCTTTACAAATCCTGCCTATAGGATATCACCACTCATTTTAATGCCAAACACTTCCAAATATGTTTATCGTTTAACCATGTCACTGTTAGAAACCACGAGCAATTATAAATATTTTCCAAATCTATTCACTGTCCTTTAAAACAAAAATCACTTAGAAATCATGTCAATAGGTTTAATAACTTATTTCTTTATTAATCAACATGCAATAATCGTATAATTATTTAGGAATCATGTCTATAAGTGGCCCCTTAAACTGTCTGCCTGTTGGAATCCATGGTCATCTAGAAATCACGTTTATAGGGCTTAATGACCACTAATTATGTCTCAGTCCTGAGTCTGTCTAAACGCCTGATATAAGAACATATTTTGCATGCATTTGCTGCCGAAGTGTGGAGGCTAATTTGAGCCCTTAACTGCCCTTAAATGAAGTCCTACATGTTCTTTATGTCGCCTAGTTATTAAACATTTTGAGCAGCCTAAGTAAAGTCTAGAACCACCTAGATAGAGGTCCAATACCTCCTGGACCATAGGTACGGGACGAGTAGTGCATGCATAGGGCATGACTTAGAATTGAATTAGAGAACCTTCAGGTAAACAACTCAAACATAGTAATCGGGTACTAGGAGATGATAGTCTATGCCCGCTGAATAATATGAGTAACTCCTTATATCGAGGGAGTTACGAAATATTATTTATGTTGCACGGGGTGATCCTTTAGGCTAAAAACTTAGGACCCCTCCCCTATTTTATCTTCTTTATTCGTCTAATCATCTAATACAGACTTATAGTTATATTCATGTAGTACTTACTTCTCATTGTGTAAATAAATTCTTTTGATCCTTACCCTCTGTGTCTATCTTACTTATTTGTAATCCACATAGTTTTAAGTTCGGCCGGGACCTACAGTTGTGGATCTTGAAGAGTTCCTAACACCTTCTCTTCGAGGTAATTTGAGCCCTTACCCGATCTTTGGTGGCGTTGAATAGTCAAATAGAGTTATCTGTGTAATAGGTGCTGTAACACACCTTAAAAATTGTTAGGTGGTGACTCTTCTTTCCTTAACACCCCATCTCCTATCCAAAAGAGTTTTAATATGTCAAAACCTGATTTCGCGAGAAAAAGGGGCGTGACAGAGTCATTCCATTCGACCAAATATATATAAGCATGTGAATTTCTAATGCGATTATTATTTAGGACTGATTAATCTGTAATCTTAATGTTAAATATCCATTGATCGATCAATTGAGTAATCTGATTGAACGTTCGAATAAAGAGGATGAGAGAATTAAGAAGAAGAAGTTGAGGTTAGAAAGCAGAGCAGTTGATATGAAATCATTCGTATATGTACATATGGAGCTACAAGTAATTATATAGACGCCTAAGCTAATGACAGTTGGATAACAACTGTGAATAACGACCCTTACGTTAGTTAACACAATTACAAGTAACTAAAATAGACAGTTAAGCTAACCATGGTTAAGTAACCGTGGTGCAGATTGTCAATTCCTTTACACACACACACCCCCCTTCAAGATAGGAGATATGAAGAGGTTCTTCATGCCTACCTTGGATAGCAGATAATGGCTGGAGCTGAGTAAGCCCTTTGGTGAGAATATCAACCTATTTCTCTAAGGAAGCCAAGTACTGAAGATTTATCAATCGTTTCTTGACCTTCTCCCGGATGAAATGACAACCGATATCGATGTGTTTGGTGCGCTCCTGAAAAATGGGATTCATAACTATTTGGATGGAGATTTACTGTCACAATAGACATAGGCAGCTAAATATTCACATTCAATTCCTTAAACAATCTAAGAAGCCACACAATCTTAGCAACTGTCGAGGCAAGGCTCTTATATTCTGCCTCCGCAGAACTTCTAGAGATAATTGACTGTTTCTTGGATTTCCAAGACACTAGAGAATTGCCAAATTTAACAAAATATCCTATAATAGATCGGCAAGTATTTGGGCACGAAGCCCAATCAACATCACAATAAGTAGTGAGAGAAGGGGAATGGGCAGATGACAAAAGAATCCCAGCACCAGGGGAAACATAATGAACCAATCGTACATCAACCTCCATATGAGAGACCTTAGGGGAGTGCATAAACTGGCTTAAACACTGTACTGCAAAACCGATATATGGGCGTGTGTTAGTCAAGTATAACAATCTGCCAAGGAGTCTCTGATATATTCCAGGGTCGTCAAGAGGGGAATCATCATTCACTCCAACATGTGCATCAAACTTTGAAGATGTCAGCTTCAAGTTAAGTTCCAAGGGAGCACCAACTGATTTAGCTCCAGCCAAACCTATGTATGAGATCAATTCAAGGGCATACTTCTGCTGATGCATAACAATGCCCTCTCTGCTTCTGGAAAATTCTATGCCAAGGAAGTACCTCAGTTCACCAAGATCCTTGATCTTGAAACTGGACTGTAAACATGCCTTAGTTTTGAGAATCATGGTTGAGTCATCTCCTGTGAAGATCATCGACATAAACCAAAACTATGACAAACTTTCCTTGAGATTGTCTAGTAAACAGTGAATAATCCAAATGTCTTTGAACAAAACCATATGATATCAAGGAAAAAGATAATTTTTCTTCCACTGCCTAGAAGCCTGCGTAAGTCCATACAGTGATTTAAGCAACTTACAAACCTGCTGAGGACCATTAGAACTGTGAAAACCCTGGGGTAAAGTTATATATACTTCTTCATCCAAATCACCCTGCAAGAATGCATTATAGATATCCACTTGATGGATCGTCCAATTCTTGGTTGCAGCAATAGCCAGAACACACCTAACATTTACCATTTTGATTACGTGTGAAAAGGTTTCTTGGAAATCCAAGCCTTCTTGCTGGCTATAACCCTTTGCTACCAGTCTTGCCTTGAACCTCTCCACCTCTCATGTATGTTTATACTTAATTTTATACACCCACTTACAACTAATAGCTCTTTTACATGCAGGCAGAGGTACCACCTCCTAGGTATTATTAGTCAATAAAGCTTGTAATTCAGCTTGCATAGCCTCAATCCACCTAGGATCTTTGGCAGCTTGTGTATAACTTTTAGGCTTAACATCAGCAGAGAACTTGGTGAGGAAACTTTGATACCTTGGTGTCAAAGTATCATAGCTTAAAACATCAAACAATGGATAGAGACAAGCATTGCCAACTTTGCTAGGGACAACAAAATCCTTCAACAAAATAGGTGGTTTAGAAACCCTTCCGAATTTTCTCTGTGGTGGATTAGGATCAATAACAAGTACATGGGTAGAAAGTGGTAAGCATGTAGTGATGGGAGCTGGATCTGCAAAATCAAAGACTTCTGCATCATGCGACGCTATTGCTGGTGGCTGGTCTGGGATATGTGGTGGACTAGAAACAGGATCATCTAGTGTAGGAGAATGGGTAGACATAACTGGAAAGGAGAAGTCCTGATCTGTGGCCTGTGAACAAAAAGGAAATATGTTCTCATGAAAGAGAACATCTCTGCTAATGAAGATTGTTCTGTGCTCCATGTCATATAGCTTGTAACCTTTCTGGAAAACCCCATAGCCAAGCAACACAGATGGTATAGCTCTAGGACTGGATTTGTCTTGTCTAGGTAATGTTGTTGCAGAGCAGAGACACCCTATTACTCGCAAATGTGACAATGAAGGGAATCTGTTGTGCAATACTTCAAATGGAGACTTGTTTCCCAAGACATTAGAGGGCACTCTGTTAATTATATACACAACAACTTCCATACTTACATCCCCAAAACTTGGGTGGCAAGTGACCCTAGAATTTAATAGCTCTGGTTGTCTCAAGGATATGCCTATATCTCCTCTCAACAACCCCATTCTGTTGAGGAGAATAAGGGCAAGAACTCTGATGAATTATCCTATGTGACTTGAACAACTCACCACAAAGACTGTTGAAAAATTCTGACCCATTATCAGACCTAAAAGCTTTAACTTTCCTTTCAAAAATCATGGCAATGAAAGATTTAAGCAAAGTAGACACATCAGATTTAACTCGCATCATAAAAACCCAAGTCCATCTAGAGAAATAATCCACAAGAGTAAGAAAATTGTCCATTCCATTGTAGGTGGAGACTTTGTAAGTCCCCAAAACATCCGTATGAATCAACTCAAAAGGTGCAATAGCTCTACTATTACTATGATGAAATAGAAGTCTAACTTGTCTAGCTAATGGACTTATTCTACAATGGTCCAATGTGAGACTACATTTATTTTTCAAAATAGAAATTCTTCTTATAACTTCCATAAGTACATGGCCCATACTTTTGTGCCATAACTCTGAATCTATTATCTCTCTTATTGCCAAAGATTTTATCTACTCCTTGACGCCAGCATTTCCCTTTGGTCTCAAGATGTAAAGTTCTTCTTCTTTCTTACCAATCCCTTTCACCCTCCCAGTGAAGAGGTCCTAGAAGATAAAGAAGTTAGGATAGAAACTAACAAAGCACTGCAAAGCCTTAGTCAGCTTTGAAACTGACAACATGTTGAATTTAAATGCCGGTACATACAATACATATTTAATGAAATCACCTCATGTCAAGTGGCAATTTCCTACATGAGTAATTTGAGTAGAATCTCCAATAGGCATTTGAATATGGCCTGAGTTTCCTATTTTAGTAGCATCAACCAACAACCGTTTATTACCTGTCATATGATTAGTAGCCCATGTGTCTACTATCCAAATAGGACTAGAATCAGAATCCGACAAAGATATATCTGCCATGTGTGCACTAGGTTCACCAATTGAAGTTTTGTTCAACAAATTGAGGATTTGTAAATATTTCTCAGGAGTAAAGACTAGTGTTCTCATAGGTGCGAGTGGACAAAGAGTAGAAGCAAAAATTCCATCTGATTGTGCCAAGTTTTCACTCGGAAAAAGACCTCTCATTTTTGGCTTAAAAGCAGAAGGATACCCTATAGTTTTATAGCAGTTTTCCTTCAAATGTCCTTTCATGTTGCAAAAGTCATATTTCATTAACTTGAAACAGTTTTCTTGGGAATGACCTCATATGTGAAAATAATCACACTCCGGATTATAATTCTTCTTCCTCTGACAAGAATGCTTAGAAGCAAATAGGGTAGTAGGCTCCATATTTTCAGTCAATGCACAATGCCCTCCTGTATCTATTTTTCGACTTTCATCCTGAAGAAGCATTGCATATGCTTGATTAACATTAGGAACGTGTGACTTCATCAAGATCTAGCTGCATACCTGGCTGTATCCATCATTGAAACCCATGAGAAATTGTAACAAGCATTGGTATTGTAAATGATTAGCATATTATTTGGATTTTGCACATTCACGTGAAAGAGGAGACATTAATGAATCATATTCATCCCATAAGTCCTTCAATTTAGAATAATACACAAAGATAGATGAAGTACCCTATGTTAAGGTAAAAATTTCCTTATGCAGATAGAACATGCGAGAAGTTGTCACCTTATCAAAGGGCTCTCGCAGGTCCTCCCAAATAGCATAAGCACTGGAACGAAACATCACTCCACTAAGCAAATCACGAATAACATTATGCATAATCTATAATTTTACCATGGCATTACATCGATCCCAATGATAACAAAATTATAGCCATAAGTGTCTCGCGTAATAGTACCTTCAACAAAACCTAGTTTATTCCTAGTTAGCAAAGAAAATTCTATGGCATGTCGCCATAGAGTATAATTATCCATTCCTATTAGAGGCATCCCAATCGAAAGCGAACTCAGAGCATCGGAAGCATGCAAAAACAATGGGTGATTGTGGTCAATCACGATCACATTTTGCACAGTTGCGTCATTGGTCGCCATGAAATTTAGGTCTCAAAACTGATAAAAAAATCTCAAATTCACCAGAAAGTACATGAGGAATCTCTCGATTTTCAAGTGTTGTCCGAGAAAATCCCTAGATTCACTCAATTAGGGATCTGATACTATGTTAAATCTCCATTGATCGATGAATTGAGTAATCTAATTGAACACTCGAATGAAAAGAATGAGAGAATTAAGAAGAAGAAGCTGAGATCAGAAAGCAGAGTAATTGATATGAAATCATTCATAAATGTACATATGGAGCAGCAAGTCCTTATATAGACGCCTAAGCTAATGACAGATGGATAACAGCTGTGAGTAATGACCCTTAAGTTAGTTAACACTATTACAACTAACTTTTATATGGTTGAAATCGGAGCCACCTAATTTTACTATTTGGTCAAGAGTGGAATGCTGCATCAAAGGTCGGCTTCGGCTAAATCACTAAGTTGAGGCATCGAGTTCGAGATCGAAGTCTCTTTCGAGATTGAGGTCGGTAGCAATCAAAGTCAAGGGAGACAGACACCGAATAATATCAAAGATGGCTTAATAACGGAAGAGCGAGATATCTGTGAATGGTCGAAAATCATGGTGTAAATCTCTAAACGGGTCAAATCAGAAGCGGTTAATTAGCTCATTATGTGCTTTCTTT
Source organism: Nicotiana knightiana (assembly GCA_005239525.1). Lineage (NCBI taxonomy): Eukaryota > Viridiplantae > Streptophyta > Magnoliopsida > Solanales > Solanaceae > Nicotiana > Nicotiana knightiana. The sequence continues at coordinate 3,548 of ML425797.1, read as the reverse complement.
CTATAATTAGAGTTATACCATAAGTATAATTCCTCTGCTATATAAAGAGAAGTTCTAATTGTTTGTAAGGATCATCATTCACAGAGATTAAAGCAATATAACTCTTTCTTTCTCATTTACATTATTGTTCATCAGTTTGTTCCATTTTCTATTATTCTTGCACTTATCAGTTCGAGAGTGTCTCGACTCGAGGGTTGGAGCTTCATTTGAATTATGATTTGATTTATAATTCAATTCTGTCATTTACCTTTATATTTATCAATTAGTGTTGAGTGAAATCATTGATCCTTAAAACCACAATATAAGTTTAATTGTTATCCAAATTTCTGGGTAAGAAGTTAGGAGCCCACGATAGGGCTAAGGATAATAGTGATTGTTCAATACTGATTCCGATAACACACACTATTTTACACTTGTTCTTGTAAGTGTTTTTGTCTTCAGGATAAAACATATCAAACTCACAAACAGCTCCTACACATGGTGACGATGGCCTAGGATTTCACGGGGAAAATGATAATGCAGCTTCTCCAGGGGTCGAGGTGACTCAGGTTGGTCTCGAAGGAGCACCGATTTCCAACTCAGTCGACGTCAGCTCGCATTCTCCTTAAATGCAAATTTGGGCATAGATCCCGAATGGAGCATACTCAGAGAAGGATGATTTGGTGGTCGAGGTACGCAGGGCGGAGGAGATGGAGGAGTCAGCCTCCAAGTAATATTTGAGATGTTACAGGCTCAACAAGCCACTATTTCACAACTACAAAATCAAAATCAAACGCCGAGTGGGGTCGAACCAGAAATCGGCCGCCGAAATGAACTAGTGCCAGAAAGGTCAAACACTAATGAATCGGGGACTGACCCCGCCGTTATGAAAATGCTCGAGTAGCTCACCAAACGAGTTGAATCAGGAGAGAAGAAAATTGAGGCAAATGATAAGAAAGTAGAAATGTACAACTCACGGGTTGACCAAATACCGGGGGCACCGCCGATTTTAAAAGGAATGGACTCAAAGAAGTTTGTGAAGAAGTCGTTCCCCCCAAGTACGGCTCCGAAACCCATTCCGAAAATTTTTTTTATGCCGAAAATCACTAAGTACAATGGAACCATCGATCCCAACGAGCATGTCACTTCCTATACATGCGCCATCAAAGGAAATGATTTGGAAGATGATGAGATCAAATATTTTCTACTGAAGAAATTTGGGGAGACTCTATCGAAGGGAGCAATGATCTGGTACAAAAATATACCCCCAAATTCCATCGATTCATTCTCCATGCTTGCAGATTCTTTCGTAAAGGCACATGCCAGGGCAATAAAGGTTGCGACGAGGAAATTGGACCTTTTCAAAGTGAAACAAAAGGATAACGAAATGCTGAGGGAGTTCTTGACTAGGTTCCAAATGAAACGCATGGAATTACCACCGGTCACAGACGATTGGGCTGTTCAAGCCTTTACTCAGGGGTTGAACGAGCGAAGTTTGATAGCATCACGTCAACTGAAGCAGAATCTAATGGAATATCTGGCGGTAACCTGGGCGAATGTACATAATCGGTACCAGTCGAAGATCAGAATCAAGGATGACCAATTGGGAACCCTTTCCAGTTCCGTATATCCGAACAGGACCATAGGCAGAAACCAGAGGGATATCGATAGGGAACCTCGGTCGAACATACACTAATATCAACCGTACAACGCAGATCGTAGAAACGGCAGCCCCGGACGCAATCCCATCTGAAATGATCGAAGGGGCGATCGAGGACAGAGTTCTCGGGGACTCATGAGCAAAAGTGGTTTCAGTAAGCATGTTGATCCCATAGAGGCACCATGATTATCGGAATATAACTTCAATATAGACGCATCAGGTGTTGTGTCGGCAATTGGGAGAATCAAAGATACTAGATGGCCCAGACCCATACAAGCTGATCCTTCCCGGAGAAACCCCAATCTAATGTGCAAGTATCACGGCATGCATAACCATAGAATGAAAGACTGCAGACAATTGAGGGAGGAGGTAGCCCGTCTATTCAACGAGGGCCACCTTCGAGAGTTCTTAAGCGATCGAGCCAAAAACCATTTCAGAGAAAGGGACGCCAACAGGAAAAACGAACAAGAAGAGACACAACATATGATCCATATGATCATCGGTGGGGTCGATATTCCACAAGGGCTCATGTTCAAACGCACCGAAGAATCCATTACAAGGGAAAAACGAACCCGAGATTATGTGTCAGAAGGCACTGTATCATTCAACGACGAGGAAGCAGAAGGAATCTCTCTTAAGCGTGTGTTAATTGATCCAAGGATCTCGGAAAATATAATTTGATCGAGGGTTGTAGAGCAGCTCGGCCTACAAGATCAAATCGTGCCAGCATCTCGGTCCTGAATGGTTTCAACATGGCCAATGAAACAACTAAAGGTGAAATCATTTTACTGGTGAATGTAGCTGGGACTATACAAGAAACCAAGTTCCATGTAATCTAGGGTGACATGAGGTACAACGCCTGCTCGGAAGGCCCTAGATTCACAACATGAGCACAATCCCTTCGGCTCTCCACCAAATTCTGAAATTCCCAACGGCGGATGGAGTATAAGCGGTATACGGGGAACAAAATGCTGCAAAAGAAATATTCGCGGTCGATGAGGTAATACCGATTTCGGCACTTTCGACAACAAAGGGATCGGAGGTCAAAGGGAAACCTGAGGCCAAATAGCAATCACAACCACCAGCCTCGACTCAGTCGGAAAAGCAGGGAATGGAAGAAGAGGAAGAAGATTACTAGATCCCTCAATCCTTCATTATTCCCGAAGATTCTGTCGCCACCAAATCAACAGTCGAAGAGCTGGAACATGTTATATTGATCGAGTACCTACCCGAACGAAAGGTATACTTGGGTACGGGGCAAACCCCCGAACCCAGGAAAAAACTCATTAAATTTCTTATTGATAATATGGATTGTTTTTATTGGTCACACTTATATATCACAGGGATCCCACCGGAGATAACAACACATCGATTGAGTCTGGACCCGAAGTTCAGACCGATAAAACAAAAGAGAAGGCCCCAGTCCGAGGTAAAACATGCATTCATCAAGGACGAGGTAACCAAACTTCTTAAAATAGGATCCATTCGAGAAGTAAAATATCTTGAATGGTTAGAAAACGTAGTTGTAGTCCCTATAAAGGGGAAAAAACTTAGCATGTGCGTAGATTATAAAGATTTAAACAAAGCATGTCCCAAAGACTCTTTTCTTTTGCCGAATATCGATCGCATGATCGATGCCACGGTCGGCCACGAGATCCTTAGTTTTCTCGACACTTATTACGAGTATAATCAAATTCAAATGAACCTGGAGGATCAGGAAAATACTTCATTCATCACTAAGTATGGCACATATTGTTATAACGTAATGCCTTTTGGATTAAAAAATGCTGGTACTACTTACCAACGCCTAGTGAACAAAATGTTCGAAGAGCAAATAGGTAAATCAATGTGTCACGCCCCAAACTAGGGGAGGCATGACTGGCACTCGATACTGTATTCTATCGAGTTA
>ML425794.1:0-12422 GCA_005239525.1 Nicotiana knightiana | reverse complement strand
CAGATTCAACACCTTAATGCAAATTGTTTCCTAATATAGGAACATGAATACTTATCACATATATTCTCAAGCAAACAACCATGCACTAACAGGAGGAAAGCTAACACCAGAAACACTGCCTATCACACTCACAGAATGTAAATAAAACATCTGCACAGTCACATTTAATCAAAACAAGAACAGTAACTTCATTTGTCAAGAGCAAACAGTTTTACACAATGAGCAAAAAATGAGAATTCCAATCCAAAATTTCATTAAGAAGAGATGAACTAATACATACCTTTAAGAGAGAATAACAAAGAGACTTGACCAAATAAAGGTCAAGTGGGAACAAATAACAGCAAGGAGGAAGAGAAATCAGCAGCAAATAGTAGAAACCCCAGAGAAAACCAACCAGTCCAGCAAGAATAACCCCCAGAAATCTTGAGTATGAATGCGTTGAAAGAAAAACCTCCAGAAAACCCCCAAAATTCAGACAGAGAAAATAGCAACTGAACTAGGCCATACTCTTATGAACTTATTTTCCAGAAAAAAAAGAAATCAAATTCTTCTAATAGTATTCTTCTTTTTAAAACCTCTTAAGTGGAGTCAGTATTTCTGAGAATGGGGAGGATTTTATCCTAACAGCTCAAGAATGTCCAGAAAAAGTCCTCTCCCCAAAATCCATCCTACTGATTTGTTTTGGACCTTTTGAATAAAGAAACTGTTCTAATCTTTTGTTTCCAGTATTCAGTAGAAAATTTAGAGTGTAGAATGGGTTTTTTAGGATATCCCAGAATCCAAAACCAGAAAAATCTTCCTATTTTCTGAATATCCTAGTCTATATATAGGGAAATTCAGGGTAGCATCTTTAGAGGATATTCCTTATCTTATTAGGCTGAAATAGTACATGTACAACTGTCTAACCTTATCTTCTTGAACATTCTTTCTTATCAAAAGACCCTTCTATCCTTCAAATTCTGATTTCTTAACCACATTAACTAATATACCCCTTTGGAGTCCCTGAGTTTACCATTGGGTAATCAGGGTTAAACTCACTTGGGTTGTTACTTGGACTTTGGTTAGTTAACTATAGTTAGCCTTCTACTTAACTAGGATCATTAGATATTAACTTGTTAATCAATTTGGGCCAATTAACTTCTTAACCCAAGTCAATACTGATTCAATTTGATTAATTCAAACTAATGATCTGAAATCAGAAGCTTGGTTAATTCATTAAGATCAGGTTAGCTAATTAATCCCAACTAGTTGTCCTGGACATGTCTTAGGACTTAAATAGTTTTTTAAGAGACTATTAGACTAGGTTAATCTATTAAACAAGTGATTGTGGGAAATTATTGTTAACTAAACTAGTCTTGACAAGTCTAGGTTAAATCATGACTAAACATTGTTTTAGAACTGATTTTTAGCCTAATTGGTTCATTAATTTCTCATTATTAACTGATTTTAACTTGTTTAGGGTCTTGGTAGATTAATGAGAGTTAGTTAATTTGTTAAAATTAGTCGGTTTTCTTGTATCAGACATGTTTAAGTTTCACTTGAACCTAGGAGGAGTCAGTTTGTTTGAGTTAGTTGAATACACCAATTTTAAACTAAAAGTTGAAATTTAAACTGTGATTGATTGGAAGCTAATCATACAATTGAGACTAATCATAGGCATCCAAATCAAGGCTAAATCACACTACGACCTCAAACAAAACATGAACAAAAACAAACAATAGGGGCTGTTTTTTACTAACACACATTTTAAACTATGAATTCAGGGAATTAATCGATCAATTGTTCATGCTCGTTTATTGACAGAATTTAACAAGATAGAAATGTCCAGAAATTAACATAGAAAGGAAACTAACTAAACAAAACCTAATGCTAATCTTGGTCATGCAAAACTATTACATTTAACAGTTAAATCATACAAGATAGTGACAAAATCTAAACTAAATGTATTTTAAAAAAAACAGAAAACATGAAAAAAGAAAAATACAGGGAATCAGTAAGCATTTAGGGCTTATTTATGCTGACAAATATAGAAAAGAGGTGGAAGTACCCGTTCGAGGGGTTTGGACGAACTCCGGCGACTAACCGGAGTTAAGCCGGACTACGGTGACTTTCAAAAGTGACCTTTACTCACATGAATCGACGGCTCTTGTCAAAAGCCATCGACTCATGTGAGTTTGAGTCACAGAGTCACCCGGATTCGCCATTAGCGACCATTACAGTTCTGACCGTTTCTTAGATCTGGATTTGACGGAATTCGAGTGGGTTTTTAGGGAAGCTGGTGGTGGGATGGGGTTAAGGGGAAGGAGAAGACTATAGGGTGAAGGTTTGGGGTTGATCGGAGGGGGTCCGGTGGCCGGACGGCGGGGAAATTCTAGGGCGGCTAGGGTTTTTAGAGAGAGGAGAGAGAGAGAGCCGGGTGGAAGGGGGTTAGGATTTGTGAAATGAGGGGGGTGGGGTGCGATTTGGACATATATATAGTTCAGGGGTGTGGGGTTCGGAATCGTTGGATCGAAATGATCCAACGACTGGGGTTTAATGGAGGCGAAACGGTGTCGTTTGGGTTTTTATGGGGGACAGGCCGGGTTAAGGGGTTTGGCTGGGTTGTTTGATGTTAGGGAGGAAGGATTTGGGCCTTGGCAGCTCTGGCCCAGGTCTAATTTTAACTCCCTTTATTTAACTAAAAATTAATTAGTTAATTTCAACTCTAATTTAAAACCAAGGAATGTAGTAATTAACTTAATCCTTATTTATTTATAGATTAATCAAGAATGACACGACCAATTCTATATTCCTAATTCAATCCGTGTTTTATCGAATAAAAGATGATTAATTTCTGTAGTAATTAGTTATTAAAAACTACATTACGTTAGATATTCGTCATTTGTCTACCATTTAAATAATTATAACCAATAACTTCATAATGCAGAATTTCAATGATTTTGAAAGATGAATTATGGATATGCAAGCAATGCAGATAATTCACAATTAATTACTGAAGAATCAATCAATATTCATAAGATCAATTGATTTATTAGGATTTTTATAGGACCATACGGTGAGTAAAAATCAGATGCTCACAACTGGCATAACCCAGTAATCTCTATTCCTGACAACAGCATAACCTGTTGATCATCTCCAAACACTGGCATAACCCAGTAATCTCTATTTCTGACAACAACATAACCTGTTGATCATATTCAGACGTTGGCATAACCCAACGCTCTCTTTTTCAGGCAACAACATGACCTGTTAACCTTTCCAGACACCGGCATAACTTGGTGATCTTCCTGACAACAGTATAACCTGTTGATCATCTTCAGACACTGGCATAACCCAGTGATCTCTTTTTCAGGCAACAACATGACCTTTTAACCTTTCCAGACACCGGCATAACCTGGTGATCTTCCTGACAACAGCATGACCTGTTGATCATCTTCAGACACTGGCATAACCCAGTGATCTCTTTTTCAGGCAACAACATGACCTGTTAACCTTTCCAAACACCGGCATAACCTGGTGATCTTCCTGAAAACAGCATAACCTGTTGATCATCTTCAAATACTGGCATAACCCAGTGATCTCTTTTTCATGCAACAACATGACCTGTTAACCTTTCCAGACACCGGCATAACCCGGTGATCTTCCTGACAACAGCATAACATGTTGATTATCTTCAAACATTGGCATCACCCAGTGATCTCTTTTGTGACAACAACATAACCTGTTGATCCTTTCCCTAGACACCGGCATAACCTGGTGATCTCTTCTCGATGACAACATAACCTGTCGTTCTTTTCCCAACATAGGGCCTCCAATTCCTAGTTGATTTCCCTTTTCAGGCATAGGGTATCTACCCCCCAGTCGACATTCACTCCGGATACACAATTCCCGGCCTTTTATTGCTTTCAATAATAAAGTAGCATAGATTTTATTNTTCCTAGTGAAAACTGGGGCAGAAAATTTCGTTCGCTTGTCTTGATTTTTCGCAGAGTACGTTTCTAGAACATTGGAACTCAAGACGACCAAAAGAAGAAGTTTTGATCCAGAATAAAGAAAAGAAGAAGAAGAGAAGACCAAACCCAAGGTGCAGAAGCGAAAAAGATGTGGACTGCTCGAGGCAGATTGAAGTCACAAGCTATGCATGTCCATTCTTGATCCGAAAATCCTGTAGAAAGATGAACTAGCACCTGCAGCCAACAAGCATCAGGATCCAGGTCAGAGTCGGTAAAGGATCAAGACTCAAGACCCAGTCCTAGATAGGAATCTTGTAATTTAGCAGCTAATAGGTTTTAGTTAGTCCTTCGTTTTGTACTTGGGTGTAATAAGGAGATCAACAAGCAGTAACAGCAACAATCGCAGTGAAACCACAGTTACTCGGTAGTCCCAGCTACCAAAACTTTCAGAACTACACTGACCTGATTCCTTTATATCCAAGGATATGTAGACAACCTTTGAAGCAGGGTTCAGTCAAACTCNGAATTAATAGGACTAAAGGTCCCAAGTACAAAAATGACAAGTCCATAGGTGAATTTATCCTTTTATGATCATATTCACCCTGAGAAAGTGCATAAATAATTCTACCATGTAATATGGTTTGAGCACAAGCATTATCAGAATTAAAATTGACCTTCCCATGGTCAGTTTGGTTATGGTAGTTGCATAACACTCAAACAAATGGGGTGTTTTACAGATTCCAAAGAGAAGACTCAAACGTAAGGCTTCAAGAGAGCTTCGAGTCAGCAAATTAGTTAGAACTTTATTTTTAGTTTCTTTCATTCTGGAAAGTGTATAGTGGCAGTCAAGTTATAACCCCCTTCCCGTATTTCTTGTGCTTTCATTGTAATGTAATTTAAAGACTGGACTGTACGCTTAATTTCAATTTTTATTCAAGTTCCTAAATTTCGAGTTTACATTTTTCTGTTATGCAAATGATATTAAGAACATATGTAAAAACTGCATAAACACCCCGTTTGGATTTTTTTTACTGGAAAAAAAGTTATTTCAAATTTAGTAGAGTTTCAACATGGATAGAATCAGTAGATCACCTTTAGTTTACCTTGGGTCTCGTAAATCTGCGAGAATCAACGTATACATACATGCGAACATTAATTCTTTGGAAGCATGAGATTAGTTTGTTTAGAATTGATAAGGATTACTGTTTCTAAATTAATAAAGACCGCCTGTGGTATGATCTTTGTTAGAAATCAAAAAAAAATTCTGGCAGAACTAGAGTGATTTCATCTTGCCCATCCATATCAGAGTTAATAAGTAACATATTTGGACATCTGAATTTCTTAAGTGTACACATCTGAACGAACGTGGGACGTCCTGATTCCCATACTTGCCATCGTTGGTTAAAAAACAAAAATTCTGTCTAGAAATAGCCAAGCATAGGGTGGCCTAAAGTGATTAATTGGGGAAAAATATGGCCATAGCCCGAAAATTGTTTCCTTTTAGGCTAATGAATTCCTCTCTTTCTTTAGACAACCCCTCTAATAAAATCAGGCCCTTTAGATTGAAATTTGATAAAGAACCGAATACTATTCCAAGCTACAATAAGCTACACTCGGGAGTGGCAACTCATGCCCCCGGCCCTCAATTCTAAACAACTAAAAATGCACATAGCTATCACGGGTGCATTTCATGTGAGGTTTTGCCCTGTGCTAAAAAATAACAAGTGCACGCCATCGTAACTTGTCCAAGATAAATCCATAAACGTCCTAATCAATCATAAAACTAAAACGCTCTTGCAAAAAATAGAAAACTCAAACATTGCCACAAATGGGCATTATAAAACCGTCACGACCATAGTCTTGACTACGTAATCTACCCGCGGGTGCGACAACTCATGTCCTCGTCTTCAACTTCAAACTATAATAAAAATCACATGTTGTAATCGCGGGTGCATTTCATGTGGCATAGTTATAATATGTCCCAAAAACAAATAAGTGCACGACATCGTGACTTATTTCAAGATAAATCCATAAATATTGAAAGCGGTTTTTAAAAAGTAAAAAAGGCTAAATGCACAATAGGCTAAACACGTAAAACAATCAGATAATATAGGCCAAATATTAATAGTAAGCGACCGTTCTAGAACCACGGAACTCGGGAATGCCTAACACCTTCTCCCGGGTTAACAGAATTCCTTACTCAGATTTCTGATCACAGACAAATTAAAACAGAGTCAAAATTTTCTCGGTCTGGAATTTTAAAATAAGACGGTGTCCCGGAGCATCGTCAAAAAGCCGGGTGGCAACTCTGAAAACTAAAATAAATCTCAAATCTTAATAATGTCACTTAAATTGGAAAAACTCCCTATATCATCTCTTTCGGGAAAAAGGAGGTGTGACAATCACCAAAGAAAAGAAGAACACTGCCAATAGCTCTAAGAAAAATAAGAAACACAACCAGAGAAAGAAGTTATGGAATTCTTTATAAGTCAAAAACTTTCTATGGAGCAAAAAAAAAGCAAAGAATATGGCAGCACAAAATCTGAAAAAGGGAATCGAAAAGAACAACATTATTGATAAGCTGAAGAAAAGTGAGGGGCAGAATACAACTATCAGTGATAGACAATCCGCGACAAACAAATCCAAGGGCCGCAACACAAAAGATAATGGGATGCATAAAGTTATGTTGGCTTCAATTAGCATGGATTCTGGGAATACTCCATGCAAAGGGGGTCAAATAACGGTGGAATTGGGCTTTGTTGAAGTTGTTGATGACACAGGGAAACATAATAAACGTGGTCCAGATATACAAAAGGGGAAAGCCTTAGTAGGGGAGGGAAAAGGAGAATGCAATGATGATTCATCAGAGGAAGAAAAAACCAAAGATGATGAGCTGGTGGCAGAGAGTCTCATTGAGGCTTTCTCTCCTGAACCAGTACAGCTCGCAAATCCAGCAGAAAAAGAGAGGCAACAGGTCATACATAAATAGGAGCTCTCACCTAGAGGTCCCAAGAAGAAGAATGATAAAGGCAGAGTAGGCCTCATTAGGCCCTCTGATGCCACTCAATCTAAATGAATCAACTACCCAACCCCAATATGTTTATAATGATTAACATCATTATTTGGAACATTAGGGGGATGTATTCGAAGGCTGCTTTTGAAAGGCAAGAAAAACTAGTCAGATTACACAAGGTTGATTTTGTGGCATTGCAGGAACCTTTCCTGCCTAGCTCACAAATTAAAAAGTTTAGAAAGGGACTGGGATTTGATTGCGCAGTTGCAAATATTCATAGTAAGATTTGGTGTTTTTGGAATTCTAATTGTAAATGTGTTGTACGATCTAAGAGTAGGCAGTATATTACTTTCTGAATTGATAATATGGGAGGCCGCAAATCCTTTTGGTTAACAGCCGTTTATGCTAGATCAAAGGATGTCAAAAGAAGGAAATTATGGAACAAACTGAGGTCTATCAGTAGCCAGGCTACTGGACCATGGGCTGTATGTGGGGACTTCAACTCCATCATGAACTCAACGAGAAGAAGGGAGGCACTCAACACAAAACCGCCCCTTAGCCCGGTGCTCATGACGTGCTACAGAACCTCCACTGTGCCGGGGAAGGGGGACCAAGCAGCGCATAGTGTTGCGGAAGACTGGGATGAGAAACAAAAATGTAGTCTAACAAGCTTTCTAACTTTAGGGGACCGAGAATCAGTCTTTTGATCTTCCTCGAGCCTACTCTCGTCTTTCGAATTAAGCTTCCGATTTAGTTGGATGAACTGCTGATATTGATCCAAAAAAAAAGACGGTAGGTACAAGTAGGCCATGAACAGCCAATCCCTCCGTATTGGTTATGGCTGAAGCTGATCCTCTCCTTGGTACTTCATCTAGTGGCTTTTTAATACTAGTTATATGCCCATGCCTCTCCCGATTAAAACTTTTTGAATGTGTAGCGGCGTCACAAGTAGAAGGTAACCATGCAAATCAAATGACGAGGAGCAACAAGAAGAATGAAATAAAGACCCAGAGGGCATAGATCAAGGTCATCAATCCATTACTTGTTCCTTTCGTGACTCAAACAGCCGGTATTCTTTTCGGCTCGCCCAAATATTTCAATATCGTTGCATCCGGTATTTTTGTTTTGTTCTAATAGTGTGATGAAGAATAAATTTGAGAAAGAGACTTTCATTTCCAGTATTTTTCTATTGATAAATAGATCTATTGAGAAATGGATATTGATCTAGTTTCAAGATCTATGAACAAGAGAGATCCCTAAATATCCATTTGAGAAAATGAGCTTTCTTTACGTTGAGTTAATTAACCCGGCGTGTTCGCCTAGATGCCTAGTAAACGAGATAGTGGGAAAGAGATGGAGATCATGTAAATCATTTCTACACAAGGAGGCAAGAGACCGGGAAGCGTTCCTCTATGGAAGGGTACAGAGACGAGGCCTTTGATCCAACTCTTTTTTACATAAAGAAATGAAAATCCAAAAATCGCAAGAAGCGTAGGAAATAGTAGTAAGAGCAAGAGCAGTCTGCAAAGCAGAGTCTCTTTTGCTTTCCTTCTCTTTTTTCTTTGATGAATTGTTGTTAGAAAAGGTAGACTGTGCAAGAAAGGATTCAGGTGTGAGACCCCCTACCTCCTCTCCCAAGCCTGATGAATGGCAAATGTCGCTAGATCTACAAGATCATCAAATTGTAGCGGAATGTCTACGCTCCCATATTAAAGAAGAGTTAAGATACCTTTCATTACTTATATGGAGGAGTGTGGGTTGACTGATGCAGGCTATACGTGCACTCCTGTCACATGGTTCAATGGTTGGAAAAATGGCAGAAGGATCAATAAGAGGCTAGACAAGGTTCTTTTTAATGAAGAATGGGCAGAATTGTTTTCTACTGTGAGAGTTGATTTGGCTCAGATCACAATGTCCTACTAAAGCAGTGTGTTAATAACTTGGGTGAAGTGGTTAAATATTTCAAATTTCTTAACTTTTGGGTGGAACAACCTGACTTTCATTTCATAGTTGAGAATTCTTGGAACAAAAATATTCAGGGTAATGCCATGTGGATCCTCCAAAAAAAGCTCAAGATTACGGAAAAACTTGAGTTAATGGTCCAGGAACAACATTGGCAACGTACATGACAAGGCAAGGGAGATGGAGAAACTTACGAAACGGAAAGAGGATGAATATGAGGATGATGACTCGAATGAGAAAAGGAAAGCATATCACAAAGCACAGGCAGATTATATAATGTAGCTGAAAAGGCAAGAGTCTATACTCAAGCAGAAGGCAAGAATCAGATGGGCAGAAAAGGGTGATTCCAATTCAAAATACTTTCAAAGTGTCATTAGGGAAAGAAGAAGGAAAGCAAGCTTGCATAGGATTAGGGGTAGGGATGGAGAATGGATTGAAGGGGAAAAAGAAATAGCAGAAGCATCCATAGAATACTTCAGCCAGATCTTCATCCAACCTAATAACTCACCAAACCTGAGCATTACAGACCTTTGTGGAAAGTGATTTCGGAAGAGGACAATGACATAATGCAGGAGAGCCCAACTGAGGAGGAGATAAAGGAGGCATTTTTCTCCATGGAACCTAATAGTGCAGCAGGTCCGGATGGGTTCAATGGATTCTTCTTCTAAGTGGCATGGCAATCATCAAGAAGGACCTTATTGCCTATATTCAAGTTTTTTTTGGTGGTGCCATTATGAGAAAATACTACATGCATAGTTTCCTGATCCTAATACCCAAAGTGAGCTCCCCTGAGAGCTTCTCTCAATTAAAACCAATCAGTCTATGTAACTTCACCAACAAAATACTGTCAAAGATTGTGGCCTTGAGGCTAGCTACACTGCTGCCAAAGATGATCTCGGAGAATCAGTTTGGTTTTGTGAGAGGTAAATTAATCAAATAAAACATACTTCTAACTCAAGATATCGTTCAAGGAATCATGAAACACAATCAGAGAGGAAATGTGGTCATTAAACTTGATATGTCTAAGGCATACCACAAACTATCATGGAAACTCCTAAAGGAATGTCTGAAGAAGATGGGCTTTCCAGAGGGATTTATTAAGATGGTGTACAGGTTGATTTCTAACAATTGGTACTCTATCATAGTAAACGACATGAGAAAAGGCTTCTTCAACTCTACCAGAGGTTTAAAGCAAGGGGATCCACTTTCCCCTGCTTTATTCATCATTGCAGCAGAGGTGTTTTCAAGAGTATTGAACTCATTGCATCAGAAAGAATCATTCAAGGGCTTCCACATGATGAAGCAGGGGACATAGATTAACCATTTATGCTATGCAGATGACTTGGTTATTTTCACTTCAGGGGATTGGAGATCCATCAAGATGATTATAGACCAACTAAATAAGTAAAAACTTGCTTCAGGGCAGGAAATCAACCAAGATAAAAGCCAGTTCTACACACAAGAGGGAATTGAGAGTCACATCAGAAGAAGAATGAAGAGATGGACTGGGTACAAGCAGGCTAACTTTCCATTCACATACCTGGGCTGCCCAATCTACACAGGGAGGAAGAAGATTTTCCACTTCACAAAGATCTCCAATAAGGTGATGAACAAAGCAGGAGGTTGGGAAGGAATATTCCTATCCAATGGAGGCAGAGCAATCATCATCAAACACATCCTACAATCTCAAACTACACACCTCTTAGCAGCACTAGTTTCTCCTAAGGCAGTTTTAGACCAAATTGAGATGTATTTTTCAAACTTCTTCTGGGGTCAGAGAGATGGTAAAAACAGCTATTACTGGAGTCCATGGCGAAAGATGTGCTATCCTGTCGAGGAAGAAGGTGTGGGTTATAAAAGCCTTCACGATATATGTAACATCTTTCTGGCAAAGAGATGGTAGAGGCTCGGGACTGAAGACACTCTTTGGGCCAAGTTTATGAAAGCCAAATATTGCATTAGAAGCAACATAATGTCCAGAGGTATCCCACCTATTGACTCTATGACATGGAAGCATTTGGTGAAGATTAGAGATAAAGTAGAGGTTAATATTATGTAGAAGATTAATGAGGGGAACTTGCTTTTCTGGTGGGATGACTGGACATCACAAGGTTCTATCAAGCATTTTCTAGACCTAAGCTCAAGACCGGGAAGTACAAAAGTCAAAGATTTCATCGTGGGGAATGAATGGAACCTTGAGCTCGTTGGCAGGGAAGCACTAGATAGAGTAGTGAATATTTTTCAAGGTGTTGCTCTAGGGGACCCTATGGCCAGGGATGTGGCCATATGGAAATCCTCCACTGATTGAAGATTTTCTTGCACTACTGCATTTCAAGTACTCAGACAGAAAGAGCCTTGACACATTTTCTGTCCAAAGTATGGGTAAAAAAGATTCCATTTAAAATATTATTTTTCATGTGGAGAAATATGCTAAAGAATAGGCTGCCTTTAGATGATATAATCTAATTGCTTGGTCTCCAGGTGGATTTTAATTGTTGTTGCTGGAGAATCCCCACGGAAGAGTCACTAAACCATGTATTTGCAAAAAATGAAATGGCCAAAAAGGTATGGGAGGCAACTGTTAGACCTATTGGAATTCATTGCTGAGGGAATACACTAGTAGAGATGATTTTGAATTGGTGGAACACACGTGCCAATAACAATGTCCATAAATATAAGAATTTGTAGACAATAAGTTGCGTCGAGAAAATATAATCAAGACCAAAAAATATCGCAAAAATCATAGTATTTATTTCAAATAATTGAGTGTTACAATCTCTATGAATACTCCGATTCTTCTTTTCAACGGTAAATAAAAGAGCCTTCGAGCTTAATCTTGAATTTTATTTTATTTTAATCCAAGTGCTTGAAGCTTGATCTTGATCTTGAAGAAATTTTAATCCAAGGACTTGCAGCTTGTTCTTGAATCTTCGTCTTGATCCTTTAATCCTTAGAATACTTGAATGCTTGTAGCTTTTAGAGAAATCCGCAGCGTTTGATCTACGAGCTCCCTCTTGCTTCTTGTTATAACTTCTGGTGTCTTTTCTGAGTTATAGACCCCTATTTATAATTGTGGAAGAGAGGAGTTGTGATAAGAACAAATTCTTTCCGACCAATCAAATTAAAGTGTGACATGGCCGCATCTGATTGACCAGAAAATGTCACTTGCATACGTAGCGCAGTTTCATTGGCCCTTTAATTTGATTTGGCATGTCTTGTCATTTTGACATGTGGCATGATCCTATTTTCTCTTTCGCTTGACTTGGCGCGCCACGTCATTTGACACGTGGTACCAAACTGGGCCTCTAGGAAGATGTCATCTTGGGATTAATGAAGTGGGCTTATCACTTTTAGCCCAATTAAATGGGTTAGCCCAATGGATTAAGACTTATTACTTAACCCATATATATTGGACTTATATATATAATTCTATAATATTTATTTGGACCAGTAAAATTTAAATTATTTTATAAATTTATATGCCCACAAATGCC
>ML425792.1:60507-74014 GCA_005239525.1 Nicotiana knightiana | reverse complement strand
TATATATATATATATATATATATATATATATATATATATATATATGTATGTATGTATATATGTTGCGGCGTGCAGCCCGATCCAAATAACAGTCAACTGCGCTTACTAGGGGTGTACAGACTCCTAGATGGGCTATTACAGCCCAAGAGCCATATTGCTACCGCATGCAGCCCGATCCAATATATATATGTTGCGGTGTGCAGCCCGATCCATATAATATCTATATATGATGCGGCGTGCAACCCGATCCAGAACTATCCTCACAAACTCGTCTCTTGGCCTCACTTAGTCACCCTTTCAAGCCACTCGAGGCCGTGGTAGAGGTAGGGGACCAGCTCGTGCAGCAGCTCCGTATGAGGATTTATATGGTAGGAGTTGTAGATCTCCGGTTGGTTGGTTTGAGCCAGGCGAGGCTAGGCTATTGGGCACAGACATGGTTCAGGATGCGTTGGGTAGGGTGAAGTTGAATCAGGAGTGGCTTGGCATGGCGCAGTTCAGGCAGAAAATTTATGCGGACCGGAAGGTCCGAGATGTGTCTTTCATGGTTGGGGAGATGGTGTTGCTGAAGGTGTCACCCATGAAGGGTGTTATGATGTTCAGGAAGAGGGGAAATCTGAGTCCCCGGTTCATTGGGCCATTTGAGGTACTTCAGAGGATTGGAGAGGTGGCTTACAAACTTGCCTTGCCACCCATCTCATCGAGTATTCATCCGGTGTTCCATGTTTCGATGCTCCGGAAGTATGTTGGTGACCTGTCTCATGTTTTGGACTTCAACAAGGTTCAGCTCAAGGGCGATATGTCATATGAGGTAGAGCCAGTGGCTATTTTGGGTCGTCAGGTCAGGAAGCTGAGGTCTAAGGATATAGCTTCAGTGAAGGTTCAGTGGAGAGGACAGTCGATGTAGGATTCCACCTGGGAGATCGAGCGGGAGATGCGGAGCAGATATCCTCACTTATTTGAGACTCCAGGTATGTTTCTAGACCCGTTCGAGAACGAACGTTTGTTTAAGAGGGGGCAGATGTAAAGACCCGGTCGGTCGTTCCGAGAATTTTAGCCCGTTTTCCCTATTTATGATTTATCATATGTTGCTTAGCCTGTTTATGTTGTGTTGGGTCGGTTGGTTCGGGTTCGGAGTGGTCGTGGTGAGAACTAAGACACTTAGTCTCTTAATTTGGCTTAATAATTAGAAAAGTCAACTGGGAGTAGACTTATTGGTAAACGACCTCGGAATGTAGATTTTATGTCTTAGATAGCTTCGTTAGGTGATTTTGGCCTTAGGAGTTTGTTCGTAATGTGGTTCTGATGTCCGGTGTAGAATTAGGCTTGAATTGGCAAAATTGAGTTTTTGGCGATTTCTGGTCAGCAGTGAAAAATTAGCTATCGCGGTCGGAATGGAATTTTGGAAGTTGGAACAGGTTCGTAGTGTCATTTTGGATGTGTTTGCAAAATTTCAGGTCAATCGGACGCGTTTTGGATGGTTTCGGCATCTTTGGTGAAATTTAGAAATCTCAAAGCTCATAGGCTTGAATCCGATGTGATTTTGGTGTTTGGGCGTTGTTATGGGTGTTTTGAAGGCTCGACTAAGTTTGAATGGTGTTATGGAGTGTGTTGGTATGTTTGGTTGAGGTCCCGAGGGCCTCAGGAGTGTTTCAGTAAGATTAACAGACCTAGTTTGGATGTTGGAAAGTTGCAGAATTTCTGCTGGTGTTTCTTCTGGTTTTTTTCTACGCGATCGCAGGGATGAGTTCCCGATCGCGTAGGCTTTGTAGGGGTGGATTCAAGGTTTTTCTATGCGATCGCAGTAAACGGGTCGCGATCGTGGTCGAGTGAGAAGTGATTCTTTGCGAACGCGTGGCCAGTGCCGCATTCTCGTAGGGTATTCCAGCTGCAGTGGAGTGAAGGCATATTTCTATACTCGATCGCGTAAGTTGGATTGCGATCGTGTAGGGTCGTGTGTTTGTTAACTGCGAACGCGTGGGGGGTCCCTCCATCGCGTATGGTAAATATGGGGCTTGGGCAGTTTCTTTTAAAAATCCACATCCGCGAGTTTGAGCCCATTTCTCACCATTGTTGGACGAAATTGCAGCCCTTGAGAGAGATTTAAAGAGGGATTCAAAGGGGAACGTTTGGAGATAAGATTTTTTGACATCATAACTCAATTCTATGTTGTTTTCTTAGTAATTAAACTTGAAATTAGTTGGATTTAAACCCAAAATTTGGGGAAGTTAGGGCATGAGAAATTGAGACTTTAATTAAGTAATTGTAGTCGGATTTCGATATTTTTATATGCATAGACTCGGGAAAGGATGAGGTTTATTATGGTGCAATTTTTATAGAATTCCGAGACGTGGACCCGGGGGTCGGGTTTGGCCAATTTCGGGATTTGTGCCCAATTGTTATAAATTTCGAATTGGTTTCATCTTCCAAGCATATTTTGATGTTAAATCTGAATTTAATAGACTCGGAGCATTTGGGAGCCGATTCGAAGGGCAAGAGCATCATGGAGTAGTTTTCGGGATCTGGCATAGCTGGAACCACGAAGTCCTGAACTGGAGCAACCGCCTGGGCTGGAACTGCCCCCAGTGTCTGAAGGCCCTGAGTAACCTGCTCAGGTGTCCGGGAAGCTGGAGTCTGACTGCCTCCTCCAACCTGAGAAGTAGCAGCAGTAGAAGATGCAACAACTGTCTGAGCAAGGTTGGTACATACACTCAAGATCTGAGCCAGAGTCTCCTGAAGACCCGGAATAACAATGGGCACTGTCGGTGGCTGAGCTTGCCCCGCTGGTATATCTATGACGGGAAGCTGATCCTGAATGGTAGGTGGACCCTCTAGTACTGCACCGGATGTTGCACGGGCTGGTGTCTGGTCACCCTGATCGGTAGCGCGTGTCCTCACCATCTTCGATAGAATGAAACAACAAAAGTTTAGATTTCCATAATCAACAAAATGACACGACATAATTCAAGAAAATGAGATTTTTCCTAAGGGTTTTGTAGCCTCTCGAATATAAGTACAGACATCTCTGTACCGATCCGCAAGACTCTACTAAACCTGCTCATGACTGTTGAGTCCTATGTAACCTAGTGCTCTGATACCAACTTTTCATGACCCCAAATCAATATAGGTTGTAATGACGCCTATCGTGAAACTAGGCCAGCCAACTACTGAGAGTAACACACAAAACCGTCTATTTGATGTCACAAGTCAAAGTAATTCATTTAAAGCTCCTGTTTTAAAGATACAATCAATAGCAGTAATACCACAAAATCAAATCTAACCACAACCCAGCACCCGGATACAATTGTCATGAGCATCTAAAGAGATAAATACAAAATCTGATAACAATCCCCTATTAGTACAATCCAGAGAATACTAGAAATCTACGAGCTAAGAAAGGAAAAGAAGGCTAGCTGGGGACACCGAACAGCTACCTCTATCATCAAGCAAAGGAGAAATCAGCTAACGTTCAAATCTGGTACCTAGATCTGCACGCAAAGGTGCAGGGAGTAACGTGAGTATGCCAACTCAGTAAGTAACCAAAGTAACTAAAGACTTGAGTGCAGTGACGAACATTTAAAAGTGATAGTTTCATAAAAATATGTGCCAGTGAAAACAAATAGAGTAACCCAAAAGACTACATTTACCAAATACTTTACAAACTCCAGTTCCCCTTCTAAACTTGAATAAAACATAACTCAACGTCTATTAAAGAGACTTAGTGTAAAATGAGGGAACAACAATGATATCACAATCTACAGCCTCTGGGGAACAATATCACTCATACGTAAGATCTCTTTGTCACTCGTGACTCCTCTATTAGTGCTCAAAGCTCACACTCAGCACTCTCACCCAACGGTAACATGTATCCACACAAAATGTTGCGGCGTGCAGCCCGATCCGAATAATATATATATATATATATATATATATATATATATATATGTGCAGCCTGATCCAAATAACAGCCGACTGCACTCACTGGGGGTGTACAGACTCCTAGAGGGGCTCCAACAGCCCAAGCGCCATATTGCTGCCGCATGCAGCCCGATCCAATATATATATATATATGCTGCACGTTCGGCCCTATCCATATAATATCTATATATGATGCGACGTGCAGCCCGATCCATAACTATCCTCACAAACTCGGCTCTCGGCCTTACTTAGTCACCCCTTCAAACGACTCGAGCAACTCATCTCAACATCACGTGACTCAGCCCCAAATACCTCACAGTATTCTAACACATTGGATAACAGTGAAAAGAAAAGCCGAAAGTAATAAACATGACTGAGGTCACTATTTTCTATCAAAAATAGTGTGAGAATAGTGTAAAAATACCCCTGTGGGTCTAAGCAGATCGACACAAGGCCCCAAACGTGGCATATTTCCCATAATATAATATAAACCTCAAAAATACAGGACATCTCATGGTTTCAAATCAAATACGCGGCATAATAGTCACCACGGGATGGGCCAAGTCACAATCCCTACCGGTGCACGCCTACATGCTCGTCATCTAGCAGGTGCGTCACCTCATTTACGAAAACAAAGTGAAATACTGGGGTTTCATACCCTTTGGTCTAGAGTTACAATCGTTACTTAACTCAAACCGGCCCGAAAACTAGTCCATGATGCTCTTGCTCCTCGAATCGGCTCCCAAATTATCCGAGTCTATTAAAATAAGATTAATAACATCAAAATATGCTAGGAAGACAAAACTCATTCAAAATTTATCACAATTGGGCACAAATCACGAAATTGGCCATACCCGACCCTCGGGACCACATCTCAGAATTCTATAAAAAAATGTACCACAATAATCCTCATCCTTTCCCGAGTCTATACATATAAATAGCATCGAAATCCGACTACAATAGCCCCTTAAATTACTCAATTAAAGTCCAAATTTCTCATGCCCTAACTTCCCCAAATTTTGGGTTTAAATCAAACTAATTTCAAGTTTAATTACTAAGAAAACAACATAGAATCGAGTTATGAAGTAAAAAATCTTACCTCCAAACGTTCCCCTTTGAATCCCTCTTTAAATCTCTCTCAAGAGCTCCAATTTCGTCCAACAATGGTGAGAAGTGGGCTCAAACTCGCGGATGTGGCCTTTTAAAGCACACTGCCCAGGCCAGACATTTACCTTTCGCGATCGCGGGACCCCCCACGCATTTTCAGTTAACAAACACACGACCCTACGTGATCGTAACCCAACTCACGCGATCACGTAGAGAAAAATGCCTTCACTCCACTACAACTCGAATACCCTACGCGAACGCTGCAGTTGCCACGCATTCGCAAAGAATCACTTCCCACACGATCGCGATCTCGACCCATTTACTGCGATCACATAGAACAACCTTGACTCTACCCTGCTAAGCCTACATGATCACGAACTCACCCCTGCGATCGCGTAGAAGAAAACCAGAAGAAACACCAGCAGTAATTCTGCAACTTTCCAACATCTAAACTAGGTCTGTTAATCCTCCTGAAACACTCCCGAGGCCCTCGGGACCTCAACCAAACATGACAACACACTCCAAAACACCATTAAAACTTATTTGAGTCTTCGAAACACCCAAAACAACGCCCAAGCACCAAAATCACATCGGATTCAAGCCTATGAACTTTGAGATTTCTAAACTTCGCCAAAGATGCCGAAACCATCCAAAACGCGTCCGATTGATCTAAAATTTTGTAAACACATCCAAAATGACACTACGTACCTGTTCCAACTTCCGGAATTCCATTCCGACCCCGATAGCTAATTTTCACTGCCGACAGAAAATTGCAAAAAACTCAATTTCGCCAATTCAAGCCTAATTCTACACCGAACATCAAAGCCACATTCCGAACACACTCCTCACTCCAAAATCACCTAATGAAGCTATCTGAGCCATAAAATCTACATTCTGAGGTTGTTTACCACTAAGTCAACTCCCAGTTGACTTTTCCAACTATTAAGCCAATTTAAGAGACTAAGTGTCTCAGTTCTCACCACGACCACTCCGAACCCGAACCAACCAACCCAACACAACATAAACAGGCTAAGTAACATATGATAAAACATAAATAGGGAAAACGGTCTAAAATTCTCGGAACGACCGGTCGGGTCGTTATAGAGCCTCTTGTGGGTTTATTTTCTTTTCGTGTGTTCTCGCCTCAGTTAGAGTATCCTTCAAAGACAACTTGATCATGTACGCAACCATGAATTTCAAGGGACTCGGGGAATGCCTATCACCTTCTCCCCGAGTCAAATGAACCCCCTTACCTGAATCTCTGGTGCAGACTTAGTTTTGGAGTCCAAATGTTTTAAAAGAAAAAATTATTTCTAAAAAATTGTGACTTGGCACACCGAAATCAAATGTCAGGTGGCGACTCTGAAAATCCTTTTGAACACAATCTTTTTGTCACTTTCAAATTTGAAAACCCTTTTGAGCTTTACATAAATCTGTTTATTCTCTTAAATGGGTCTAAATGGGGTGAAAAAAAGGGGTGTGAGTTTGGAATTTAAAAAAAAAAAAAAGATTTGAGTTTCTTAAGATAAATTGATCATGGCAAAAACTGAAATTAAAATGATTTGAGCTTTTGGATAAATTTTGTTATTCCGTTTTTTTTTTATTAATTTAATCTCTTGTAGCATATTGAGGCCGACCACTCGAGTAGGCAAACTTTAGTTTTTCTTCCTTTTATTTGAGGTAAGAAGTAGTTCCTTAGTTCATTATTTAGGGAATTCCCTGAAGAATTTGTACATTTTTTTTATCCGGGATATGCCCAAAAGTATTTGTATTTGGAGACCGATAGGAGAACTCGTAGTATTTTTATTTTTATGTTCGTTGTCATATTTCTTTTATTAGGTGGGGACGAACTCGATCCTCTTGTGTGTTTATTTTTCTTTTCTTTTTTGTGTTTATTTTTACCTCAATTTGAATATTTTAAAAGCCAAATAGATCGAATACGCAAGCGTGACTTTCACGGGACTCGGGGAATGCCTAACACCTTCTCCCCGAGTCAAATGAACCCCCTTACCTGAATCTGTAGTGCAGAATTAGTTTTGGAGTCCGAAGTGTTTTAAAAGAGAAAATTATTTCTAAAAAACGGTGACCTGCACACCGAAATCAAATGTCAGGTGGCGACTTTGAAAATCCTTTTAAACACAATCGTTTTGTCACTTTCAAATTTGAAAACCCTTTTGAGCTTTACATAAATCTGTTTATTCTTTTAAAATGAGTCTAAGTGAGGTGAAAAAAAAGGGGTGTGACATCTCTGGCGACTCTGCTGGGGACTTGCAGGTTCGAGCTGATACTTGATCTTGTTGGCTTTTAGGATATTCAGTTGAGGTGTTTGTTTTCTTTATTTGCTTTGTTTATTTGGTTTGTTTGTTTTATTTCCTGTTTTGTTGGTTATTTGGTTAGCACTTTTCCTTTTGTGTTTACCGCTTTATAACTGTCATCATTTGCATAACCATGGGTCTTCTTTCTGCAACAAGTCTTCAAGAGTACGTTCGAGCATACACAATCTTTTTATGTCTCACCCGTGTCTTTAGGGGGTGGCGTGGGAGCGTGGAGTGGGCGGACATCTATAGCAGCCGCCATCGACCACGTGCTGCCCCCAATTGCCTTGTCTAGTGAACCCCAAACTTAAGTCAGCCTTTAGGTCATGCTTATTTGCATCATGTCATTTACACTAAGCAGGGCTCGGTCCCAGGCATCGTGTCCCTTTATAGGAGGCCTATCCAAATTATGTCAAAACGGGCCCATGACCCAAATAGACATTTAATCATCCCTATGTATTACATGCTGCATTCTTTAAGGATAAATGAGTTATTTGGCGGACCAATGATGGTGTGAGGGTAAAGGATACAAGAAAAGGGGGTGAAGTATAAAGATGAAGCAAGTAGGGCCCAGTTATATTTTTCTTTCATATCTTTTTAAAGAAAAGACAAAAAAAAATGAAAATAAAAAATCCAAAAAGATTTTGCACTTTCCCATCATTTTCCAAAAAAAAAAAAAAAAAAAAAAAAAAAAAAAAAAAAGAAAATGAAAATCCAAACGATTTTACATGTTTCATCATTTGTTTTTATTTTTCAAAAAAAAGACAAAAAATATGTTTTCTCTAAGTCAGTGTTTTTTTTAAAAAATTTCTCCCGTATCCAATCTGTCCGAACTACGCGAACCTGCTTCTCGTCTTTCGGGGCGGGATACGTAGGCATCCCACATAGGGTCCGGTCTTCCTAGTGAGTCTTAGGTTCTTGACTTCGCGGAGTCTTAGCCAAATCTTGCATGTTTAGCCACGTTCGACCACGTCGGCCGTTTTTGCAAAATAGGGATATTTTCGCAAAAGTGGGTTGTTAACCCATGTCTTAGAGTCCTAAATCTACCACAAGGTGTCAAGTTTGTCTAAGGTCCATTCCTATTGAATTTGCATGTTTAGCCATATTTCGGCCACAGGCCATTTCTGCAAAGTGGGGTCATTTTAACATAGAAATTTTAGGGACCGTGATTCCTGAGAGTTTATGGGCCTTCGTGAGGTGGTTCCATGTTTTAGAGGTCGTCCTTTGTTGAGTTTTCACTAATAGATACCCTTGGCCATGTAAGACATTTTGCAAAAATAACCTAATCATGTCTTGCATGTGTCCAATAGAAAGTGTCATGGCGTCGCATAGTGTCTTGAATCACTAATCTATTTGGTCTTATTTTTCTCATTCAGGTATGGATCCATGCACCAGAGCTCGAGCATGACAGATACCCCAGGACCATTACATTTGGGAACTTGTTTGAAGAGACTTTTTATATCTTGAGTTTGTTCTCATGTTTTCTTTTATTTTCTTGTCTTGTCTAGTAGTTTTGAGTCTTTTTGGTAGTGTAAAAGTTTTCCGAGTCTTTTTTCATCGTACTTACCATTTGTATTTTTAAAAAAAATAGTTATAAATGAAAAAAATCATAAACATTCTTGTTTCTTTAGTTTATTTTATCCATCACTTTTCAGAACTACGCTTGATCTGATTCATATGGAACATGATACGTAGGCAACCTACATAGGGTTCGATCGAATAGTTTTTTAAAAAAAAAAGAATAAAATTAAAAAACAAAGCTGAAACTGTGGGATGTGAAAAATGAGACGAAATTGGGGGATGCAAGAAAAAAGTGATAATCATAAAGAAAAGAGACGAAATAAATGAGCAAATCAAGGAGCGCAAGAGAAGAAGGGCAAGGAGAGTAAAATTGGGATGATGCTATATGACCTTCGTACCCCCGAAGTCATTATAAATTGATAATTGTGACTCGGTGCATTGCATATAATATGATAATATTTGTTGTTAAATGCCATAACGCTAATGTGATGACTTCATTTTGTTCCTCTTTGTAATCTTCATTATAGAGAAGGGTGGTTGGTTTGTGGTTCTTAAACTGGTAACTCTTTCATACAACATAAAGTCGAAAGGCAATGACAGACGACAACAGAGTTGATTTGGTTGATACTGGTACCCGAAAGCAATTGGTTGAATGGGACACTGGGTTGGTTGAAGATTTAAAGATATTAAGACAACACANCCCCCCCCCCCCCCGCACCACCTATCTTCCTAGATGCTAACCTTACCCAAGCTTCAGAGATAGTGTCAGATCATCCACCATACTCTCCAGATTTTCCCGCTTATCACATCTTTCCCAACCTCCCTAGTAGCTCCATCGTTCGTCCTCCAACTACCTTTCCCAAAAATAGCCCCCATGTCATATCCAAAAAATAGTTATAAATTAAAAAATCCATAAACATTCTTGTTTCATTAGTTTATTTTATCTATCACTTTTCAGAACTACACTTGATCGGATTCATGTGGAACATGGTACGTAGGCAACCTACATAGGGCTCGATCGAATCATTTTTTTATAAATAAAAGAATAAAAAGAAAAAAAATGAAATTGTGGGATGTGAAAAATGAGACGAAATTGTGGGATGCAAGAAAAGAGTGTTAATCATAAAGAAAAGAGACTAAATAAATGAGCAAATCAAGGAGCGCAAGAGAGGAAGGGCAAGGAGAGTAAAATTGGGATGTTGCCCTATTACCTTCATACCCTCGAAGTCATTTTAAAACCGATAATTGTGACTAGGTGCATTGCATATAATATGATAATATTTGTTGTTAAATGCCATAACGCTAACGTGATGACTTCATTTTGTTCCTCTTTGTTATCTTCATTATAGAGAAGGGTGGTTGATTTATGGTTCTTAAACTGGTAACTCTTTCATACAACATAAAGTCGAAAGGCAATGACAGACGACAGCGGAGTTGAGTTGGTTGATACTGGTACCCAAAAGCAATTGGTTGAATGGGACACTGAGTTGGTTGAAGATTTAAAGATATTAAGACAACACATGGAAGACATGCATCAGGCTTGGATGGCTAGGAAGGCACCACCCCGCCACCACCTATCTTCCTAGATTCTAACCTTACCCAGGCTCCAGACATAGTGTCAGATCATCCACCATACTCTCCAGATTTTCCCGCTTATCACAGCTTTCCCAACCTCCCTAGTAGCTCCATCGTTCGTCCTCCAACTACCTTTCCCAAAAATAGCCCCTGTGTCATATCCAAAAAATAGTTATAAATGAAAAAATCCATAAACATTCTTGTTTCATTAGTTTATTTTATCCATCACTTTTCAGAATTACGCTTGTTCTGATTCATGTGGAACATGATACGTAGGCAACCTACATAGGGTTCGATCGAATCATTTTTTTTTTAAATGAAAGAATAAAAAGAAAAAAAAAAGATGAAATTGTGGGATGTGAAAAATGAGACGAAATTGTGGGATGCAAGAAAAGAGTGTTAATCATAAAGAAAAGAGACTAAATAAATGAGCAGATCAAGGAGCGCAAGAGAGGAAGGGCAAGGAGAGTAAAATTAGGATGTTGCCATATTACCTTCATACCCTCGAAGTCATTTTAAAACCGATAATTGTGACTAGGTGCATTGCATATAATATGATAATATTTGTGTTTAAATGCCATAACGCTAACGTGATGACTTCATTTTGTTCCTCTTTGTTATCTTTGTTATAGAGAAGGGTGGTTGATTTGTGGTTCTTAAACTGGTAACTCTTTCATACAACATAAAGTCGAAAGGCAATGACAGACAACATCGGAGTTGAGTTGGTTGATACTGGTACCCAAAAGCAATTGGTTTAATGGGACACTGAGTTGGTTGAAGATTTAAAGATATTAAGACAACACATGGAAGACCTGCATCAGGCTTGGATGGCTAGGAAGGCACCACCCCGCCACCACCTATCTTCCTAGATTCTAACCTTACCCAAGCTCCAGACATAGTGTCAGATCATCCACCATACTCTCCAGATTTTCCCACTTATCACAGCTTTCCCAACCTACCTAGTAGCTCCATCGTTCGTCCTCCAACTACCTTTCCCAAAAATAGCCCCCGTGTCATATCCAAAAAAATAGTTATAAATGAAAAAATCTATAAACATTCTTGTTTCATTAGTTTATTTTATCCATCACTTTTCAGAACTACGCTTGTTCTGATTCATGTGGAACATGATACGTAGGCAACCTACATAGAGTTCGATCGAATCATTTTTTTTTAAATAAAGGAATAAAAAGAAAACAAAAAAGATAAAATTGTGGGATGTGAAAAATGAGACGAAATTGTGGGATGCAAGAAAAGAGTGTTAATCATAAAGAAAAGAGACTAAATAAATGAGCAAATGAAGGAGCGCAAGAGAGGAAGGGCAAGGAGAGTAAAATTGGGATGTTTCCATATTACCTTCATACCCTCGAAGTCATTTTAAAACCGATAATTGTGATTAGGTGGATTGCATATAATATGATAATATTTGCTGTTAAATGCCATAACGCTAACGTGATGACTTCATTTTGTTCCTCTTTGTTATCTTCATTATAGAGAAGGGTGGTTGATTTGTGGTTCTTAATCTGGTAACTCTTTCATACAACATAAAGTTGAAAGGCAATGACAGACGACAACGGAGTTGAGTTGGTTGATACTGGTACCCAAAAGCAATTGGTTGAATGGGACACTGAGTTGGTTGAAGATTTAAAGATATTAAGACAACACATGGAAGACATGCATCAGGCTTGGATGGCTGGGAAGGCACCACCCCGCCACCACATATCTTTCTAGATTCTAACCTTACCCAAGCTCCAGACATGGTGTCAGTTCATCCACCATACTCTCCAGATTTTCCCGCTTATCACAGCTTTCCCAACCTCCCTAGTAGCTCCATCGTTCATCCTCCAACTACCTTTCCCAAAAATAGCCCCCGTGTCATATCCGCAATCAATTTACTTTGCGACTGCGGATTCCAAAATTGATGAATACTCGGTCAATTATTCACCTAGGGCTTGACATTTTGCACAATTTTGACATTTTAACTACATCTAAGCATTAAAATCACTTTACCCATTCCCCTTAGAATATTTATCAGTCTACCCACTACATATTCACCCCAAAAGATTGTTCAAATAGATTCACAGACAAATGGTTCAAAATTTTGCTAAAAATCTAAAAAATTAAAGAAGTTAATCAAGATGATGATGCATACAAGATATGAAAGAGTGCAAGAGATGAGTGATAAAAACTTGTTAGGCTTGTGAGTAGCTAATTTAATAAGAAACTTCATTTTTTTTAACTTTGTGATATCATAGGGGGAAAAAGAGGAACAATGTCCATCATCTCATATTTTTAATGAACGGGTTCTGGCAGGTGCAGGGGAGATGAGTGCAGCCGCAAAATTCCTATTGCGTTCCGCACTCAGTTACCTGGGGGCCTCAAATGCCTTTTTGTTTTGCGGTCCGCAGAATTAGGCGTGCGGCCGCAAGTTTTGTTGGTTAATTGTTTAGCGCTTTTCCTTATGTTCTTACCGCTTTATAACTATCATCATTTGCATAACCATGGGTCTTCTTTCTGCAACAAGTCTTCCGGAGTACGTTTGAGCGTACACAGCCTTTTTGTGAGTCACCTGTGTCTTTAGGGGGGTGGCATGGCAGCGTGGAGTGGGCGGACAGCTAGAGCAGCCACCATCGACCACGGGCCGCCCCGAATTGCCTTGTCTAGTGAACCCCAAACATAGGTCAGCCTTTAGGTGATGCTTATTTGCATCATGTCATTTACACTTAGTAGGGCTCGGTCCCAGGCACTGTGTCCCTTTATAGGAGGCCTATCCAAATTATGTCAAAACAGGCCCATGGCCCAAAAAGACATTTAATCATCCCTATGTACTACGTGCTGCATTCTTTAAGGGTAAATGGGTCATTTGGCGGACCAATGATGGTGTGAGGGTAAAGGATAAAAGAAAAAGGGGGTGAAGTATAAAGATGAAGCAAGTAGGGCCCATTTATATTTTTCTTTCATATCTTTTTCAAGAAAAGACCAAAAACAGAAATAAAAATGAAAGATCCAAAAAGATTTTGCACTTTCCCATCATTTTCCAAAAACAATTATAAAACAAAAAAAAAAAAAAAAAAAAA
>ML425792.1:40019-60188 GCA_005239525.1 Nicotiana knightiana | reverse complement strand
AATTAAAAAAAAAAAAAAAAAAAAAAAAAAAATAATAATAAATCCAAAAGATTTTACATGTTTCATCATTTTTTTTTAAAAAAAAAAGACAAAAAATATGTTTTCTTTAAATCAGTGTTTTTTTTTAATTTTCTCCCGCGTCCAATCTGTCCGAACTACATAGGCAACCCACATGGGACTGGTCTTCCTAGTGAGTCTTAGGTTTTTGGCTTCGCGGGGTCTTAGCCAAATCTTGCATGTCTAGCCACGTTTGGCTACGTCGGCCGTTTTTGCAAAATAGGGATATTTTCGCAAAAGTGGCTTGTTAACCCATGACCACCTTCAACCTTTGCGGCCCGCAATGAAATTGTGCGGCCGTAGATCACCTTTTGCTCACACTACAATTGCGGTCCGCAATTCTTTCCACAATTAGCCAATTGTTCTAGGCACAATTCATGTAAAGTACACTCATCCCTGCAAAAAAAACTTCAAATCCAGTTAGCCCAAAAATAACACCTGACTACAAAAGAAGAAAAGCAAAAACAAAAAAAAGAAACATGGGTTACTCCCAAGAAGCGCCTGATTTAATGTCGCGGCACGACGTAGATTACCATCATTTGAAATGAATCATTGCCACCACGTGGCCACCATCAACCTTTTCCAAATAGTGCTTCACCCGGTGACCATTGACTCGGAATACCTCATTGTTTTTGTTCTTCAAGTCCTATGCACCAAAAGGTGTCACACCCACAATTTCAAAGGGACCACTCTATTTAGATTTTAGCTTTCTGGGAAACATCTTCAACCGTGAGTTGAACAACAAAACAAGATCTCCCACCTTGAACTCCTTATTTATAATGTATTTGTCATGAAGGGACTTCATCTTACCTTTATACAAAGACAAACTTCCATAGGAATGGTATCGGAACTCATCCAATTCATTCAAATATGCGACCCGCAAGTTAACAGTTGAATCCTAATCAAGATTTAATTCCTTTAAAGCCCACATGGCTTTGTGCTCAAGTTCCACCGGAAGATGACAAGCTTTGCCGAACACCAATCGGTATGGAGACATCCTGATAGGAGTTTTGAAAGCAGTCTTAGTGCATCATCAAGCTTCTTTGACCAATTCGTTCGGTTACTATTCACTATTTTAGGCAAGATACTCTTTATCTCCCGGTTAGGGACTTCCACTTGATCGCTAGCTTGTGGATGATAGGGAGTCGTAACTTTATGAGTGACACCATACTTGCTAAGCAAAGTGTCAAAAGCCTTGTTGCAAAAATGCGACCCCCTATCGCTTATGATAACCCGCGGAGTACCAAACCTTGTGAAAATATTCTTCTTCATTGTTGGGTAGAGAAATGACCTCAACCCATTGAGACACATAATCAACCGCGACCAAGATGTAAATGTTTCCACAATAACTCAAAAAAGGACCCATGAAGTCAATAATCCACATATCAAAGATAGCAATCTCCAAAAATGGTAGTGAGAGGCATTTCATTCTTCTTTGAGATTCCACCGGCCCGTTGACATTCATCACATCTTTTCACCACATCACTTCCATCTTTATAATGAGTGGGCCAATAGAAATCGCAACTTAGCACTTTGGCTGCCGTTCTTGCTCCTCCATGGTGACCACCATAAGGCGAAGACTGGCAAGCCTCAAGAATAACACTTTGCTCTTCTTCCGGTACACATCTTCTAATTACCCCATCCGTGAAAATCCATAAAAGGTATGGCTCATGCCAATAATAATCTTGACAAATTCGTTTGAGCTACTTCCTTTGATTTGCAGAGAACTCATCCGGGATGATTATAAACACAAGGAAACTTGCTAGATCCACGAACCATGGCACCTCCTTCATTTACATAGCCAAGAGATGCTCATTGGGGAGGGAGTCATTGATTTCAAGGCCATCATGCGGCCTCCCCTCCTCCTTCAAACTAGACAAGTGGTCCGCTACTTGATTTTCACTCACTTTTCGATCTTGGTTGTCAATATGAAACTCTTGCAACAATAGCACCCATCTCATAAACTGAGATTTTGACTCTTTATTTCTCATAAGATAGCAAAGTGTTGCATGATCCGTATGAACAATAACTTTTGCACCCATCAAGTACAAACGGAACTTCTCAATTGCAAACACAATGGCAAGGAGCTCTTTCTCCGTAATGATGTAGTTGAATTGGTAATCATTCATGGTTTTACTAGAATAGTATATCGGATGAAAAATCTTGTTGATGTGTTGCCCCAAAACAGCTCCAACAGCTACATCACTAGCATCGCACATGAGCTCAAAAGGGATACTACAATTAGGAGCGGTGATAATGGGAGTGGTTTTCAACTTGAACTTTAGCAATTCAAAGGCTCTCATGCAATCATCATTGAAGTGAAACTTAGCATCTTTCTACAAGAGCTTGCACAACGGGTTGACCACTTTAGAAAAATCCTTGATAAAATGTCGGTAGAACCCCGCGTGACCTAAGAAACTTCGCACGCCTTTCACCGAAATTGGAGGTGGAAGTTTAGAAATTATTTTCCTTGTCGACCTCTATGCAATTCTTTGAAATCTTGTGGCCAAGGAAAATGCCTTCCTCGATCATGAAATGACATTTCTCATAATTTAGCACCAAGTTTGTTTCACACACCTTTCCAATACTCTATCCAAATTGGCCAAGCAATAATCAAAGGAATCCCTGACCACCGAGAAATCATCCATGAAGACTTCAAGGTAGTCCTCGACCATATCCATAAGATCGCCATCATATACCTTTGAAAAGGCATTGTTGCATTACATTGGCCAAATGGCGTCCGCTTGAAAGCGAAAGTACCATAGGGACATGTGAAAGTTGTTTTGTCTTGATCCTCCGAAGCAATAAGGAAATTTTTTAAGCCGAAATAACCATCTAGAAAGAACTAGAAAGCACGGCTGATCAACCTATCAAGCATTTGGTGAAGGAAGGGAAATGGAAAATGATCTTTCCTTGTGATATTGTTTAGCTTGTGATAGTCCATACACACTCTCCACCCGGTCACTGTTATTGAGGGAATCAACTCATTTTTTTCATTGGTGACCACCTTCATGCCTCACTTCATTGGGACACATTGCACTGGAGAAGTCCACGAACTATCGGAAATGAGGTAAACAACCTCGGCATCCAACCACTTGATAATATCCTTTTTGACCACGTCTTCCATAACTTCATTGAGTTTCCTTTTGATGTTGGATGGTTGGAATCTTCTTCCAAGTTAATCTTGTGCATGCAGTGCGGGGCTTATTCCCCGAATATCTGCCATAGTCCACCCAATAGACTTCTTCCTCTTGTGGAGCACCACCAATGTAGAGTCAACCTGCATGTTAGTCAAAAAAGAGGAAATAATAATTGATAAAGTATAACAAGGGCCAATAAATTCATACCGAATATGTGGAGGCAATGGATTCAAATCCAAGTAGGAGGCTCTTCAAGTGAAGGCTTTGTAGGAGGAGTTTTCCTATTTTTTAGATCCAAGGAAAGTTTCCAGGGTGCATAGTTGTACGAACCCATTCCTTGAAAAACGTTCACATTCCATAAAGCCATCCATCTCGTCATCATCAAAGTTGAGCAATACAGCCTCCAACATATCACCCATATTAATCGTGGCACTTGTATCATCAATAATCACGTCGGTCACAAAATACACAAACAAACATACGTCATTGCTATTTGGTTTCCGCATAGATTTGCACACGTGAATCACCACATTTTCATCACCCACCCAGAAAGTGATTTCCTTGGCTTCCACATTAACAAGAGCCTTCCCGGTAGCAAGGAAAGGTCTTCCAAGAATAATCGGCACCTCATAGTCCACTTCAAAATCAAGAATAAAAAAACTCGCCAGAAGAATGAACTTATCAACATGAACCAATAAATTTTCAATCACTCCCAATGGTCTCTTCATTGCATGATCAACCATTTATAGTATGATAGATGTGGGTCTTGGTTACCCTATTCCCAAAGTCTTGGAAATTGAGTAGGGCATCAAATTGATACTTATCCCAAGATCACAAAGAGCTTTAGAAAACTCGGCACTCCCAATGGAAAAAGGGATTGTGAAAGCACCGTGATCTTCCAATATAGGAGCCATTGAATGCATAATTGCACTCACTTGATGAGTGACTTTGATAGTTTCAAAATTGTCGATCGCTTCTTTGTCACCAAATCCTTCATAAACTTTTCATAACTGGGAATTGTTTCCAAGGCATCAACTAATGGCACATTTATTGATAGACTCTTCATCATGTCAATGAAATTTTAGAATTGATTCTCGCCATGTTTCTTGGAAAGCCTTTGAGGATACAGAGGAGGGGGCTTAGATACTTGTGCCTTAGCCTTTTGCACTACCGGTTCCGGTATGCCAATAACATGATCCCTTTGACTTGAGGTGGGTGCATTCCCACCTCTTCCACTTCTTGCATTAACGGCCATGGCATGCCCTGTGTTGTTCTCACCCTTTGGGTTCACCACCGTGTCACTTGGTAGTACCCTCTTAGGACGAGAATTTAATGCTTGAGAGATTTTCCCCATTTGAATTTCTAAGTTGCGGATCAATTTGTTGTGTGAAGCAAGTAGGGCATCGAAATCGGCATTCTTCTCCATCATTTTCTTGAACATGTTCTCAATACAGCCCATTTCATTGTTGGAAGAACTATGACCATGGGAAAAATAAAGAGGCGGGTTGTTGGGTTTGTTGATACATCGGGGGCCTTTGAAAACTCGACCCCCGGTTTCCTTGATTGTTACTCCAATCTCCTTGATTGTTGCCTCCCCAATTGCCTTGGTTATTGTTGTTGTGCCAATTCCATTGATTATTTCCTCCACTCCAATTTCCTTGATTGTTGTTGTTGTTCCAATTATTTTGATTGTTTCCACCACTCCAATGACATTGGTTGTGAGAATTCCAATTAACTTGATTGTTTTGAGGTCTCTGTTGTTGCTGTCTAGGGCCTTGGATTTTGTTTCTTTGCCCTTGAAAGTTGTTCATATATTGGAACTCTTCTTCTTGGTCATTGTAAAAGTCATCTTGATCAAATCGACTATCATCTTGCACAAAATTGTCTACTCTTTGTTGCACTTGTGGACCCATTGTTCTCCATTTGTTCACCATCATACTTAATCCCTTCATTACATTGACTTGCCTAGCCTTTGCCAATTTGTTCATGGTGGTAGTCGACTCGGCTATAGACTGTCCATGTTCATGCAACTCTTTGTGAAGTAGATTCACATTTAGATAACCTTGTGAAACATTAGCCCAATATTTCCATGCCGACGAAGTATCCGCCCAAAATATCATACGCCGACGAAGTATCCGTAGTCATGAAGTTCCCACCGGTAAGTTCTCCACTACATATTGGTTGGTTGTATTGATCCCCGATAGAAAGTTTGTCGAATCATGTTCTCCTTCATATCGTTGTTGGGACACTCTTTTACCATTGTTCTATATCTTTCACATATCTCGTGTAGTGGACCATTGGGCTCTTGCTTGAATGCTACAATTTCATCCCGAAGTATAGCCATGAGCCCGGGATAGAAGTACTTAGAAATATATTTCTCCGCTAATTCATCCCAAGTATGAATGGAATGATTTGACAAACATTCCAACCAATATAAATCTTTCCCTCATAGAGAGAAGGAAAAAAGCCTTCGCCACGAAGAATCCTCAGAGACATTTGCTTGTTTACTCCCCCAACATGTATCTACAAACCCCTTCAAGTGTTTGTATGCATTTTGACTCGGTGCACCTATGAAGAACCCTCGTTGATCGAGAAAAGTGAGCATCACATTGGTTATTTTAAACTTTCGTGCCCTAATAGGGGAGGCACAATAGCACTTGAATACCCTTCATTCGGAAACACCCGGTGCGGAGCCGCCCGTAGTGGAGGTGGGGGTGGAGCGGGCATATTTTCATGAGGCACTCAGCCTTGTCTATTGGCCTGAGGTTCAAGAGGGACCTCATCCATTTAGTCATCCTCAATGTCCACATCCCCCAATGCTATATTTTTTAGCTCATTGTTTGCCAAAATTGCACCTACAATTTCTTAACACGTTAGTAACAAGGAAGGAAAAAAAAATATTCCAAAAACACACCGAAATATATAGCTAACACCGTTTTAATCTCCCCGGCAATGGCACCAAAGATTGATCTCGTCTAATTTCACACCTCAAATCAAGGTTATGAAACAGTCGATTGCAATAATAGTACCCAACTAGAGTCGGGGTCGATATCTACAGGGAGCTATATATAGGAGTTAGGAGTATATATTGTAGTATGTGAGTTTGAACTACCTCAATTTACACTTCCACAAATTGGGAATGTTTCTATGTCTATTTTAATCTAAGATTGCAAATTTAAGAAATGAAACTAAGGGAATTTTTATGAGTATCACCTAGGTGTTTTCCTAATGGGATATAAACCTTAATGCTTGTTTTATTGATTGGAGTGTATTATAGCTATCATATCACGACACAAACCGATGGGCCACGACGGGCACCCGGTGCCTTAGTCAACCGAGTACCAATGTAACATATCTTTCTTATCGTACTATCATTGGTAACTGGGCCAACATGGCCACAACTCGTAATATTTAACAATAAGTGGGAAATAACTGTATCAATGAACAATCTTTCTTAACACATGAATATATATGGGCCGTCAAGGTTTCTGACATACTGTACAAAATAAACCTCTGTCTACAAATCCTCTAAGAGTATTTGACATCAAATGGGACAGGGTACCGGCCTACCCATAAGTCTGTAGAAAAATTGTGACACGATGACTCAGACTCGGCTGCACTTCGAATGAGGTGGAGTATTAATGATCCTTCGATGAATGCTAACCTCGTCTACTGTGAGGGCTTATCACACTGCTTGGATATACCTGCAGGCATGAATACAACGTCCCCAACAAAAGGACATCAGTACAAATAATGTACCGAGTATGCAAGGAAATAAAATAACTAAAAGCTAAAACTGAATTGATAATATAATAACTGTAAGCAACTGGGAGTCAAAGATGATATGGAGATATACTTACTTGCTGATACTGACTCAACTCTCTCAATATACTAAATAAAATAGATGGCCTGCCCTATAAGGCTCAGAACATGTAACTTCTCTGCTGTAGTAGACTCGTTCATAGGTGCTCGGCCATAGTAGGCTTTGTATCTCGGCCTTTCTGGGCTCGCTCATAGGCGCTCGGCCACATTAGGCTCGGTATATAACTTACGATCTGATCATAGGATTCCCAATAGGGGCTTGCCCACCAACTATAGCTCGATGGTGGTGAAAATACTGTAATACTGTATATATATAGACCCTTTTCTCTCTTGACTAGAAGAAGACAATACTCAATTGAATATAAAGTCGCGATAAGGGAGAATACTGTAACTTATGAAACTGGAATAATGTACATAAATTCGGGAGTATGAACTTCTCTTTATGCCTCGTTATTAAACACATATAGTTACGAGATCATGCCAAAATGAAAGAAAGGTTTAGCCTTAACATACCTTACTCGATTCTCTTGGCAATCCCTCTAACACACATCTTTTGTGATAAAACACGTAAGGATGGAATGAAGTAGGGAAAAATCCGTATGATATTCTTTAGAAAGATTGTACCATGCCCTCTTACAATTGCAAATCCCGTTGCTATTACACATCTTTTTTTTGTTGTGAATCTCGTTGCTAACACAATTTGCTTGAATCCCGTTGCTAACAAATGTCTTGGAGATTTTGATGTAAGCATCTCCATTTTGTTGTGAATCTCGTTGCTAACACATTTTGTGTGAATTAAAGAGATTCTAAGTCTTGGTGGTGTGGGCCCCACCTTGTAAGACTTGGTGTCACATAACCCTTTTAAGTATGCCCCATTTCTTTGTGAGTTAAGACTCATTATCAAAGCCTCTTTGGGCTGCCACATTAGGGTGCTTTAAGTTTTATCCACAATTCCTTAATTACATTGTTAATCTTCCACAAAAATCCATAATTAACTAAATATCCACATAATTAAGAATTATCTCAAATTACATAAAATACTATTCACTTTAATACATTTTATAAACCTTACCATCATGGTCATGTGGTACCTTTTATGGTACTAGCCCATAAATACCGGGTATTATAGCTCGGACCATATTTTATTCCAAATTGTTAAACTTCTACGAAACTCATTTTCTTCGATTCGCTTACCCTCTCACCGTCACAAATTTACTTATCAATTGTTTGAAATATCATAATACTTATAATCTCCAAATAATCTTGTCCTTGAACTGATGTCAATTATCATACGATAAATTCAACGTACAATACTACATGGTGAAACATCGTCGTAATATAATACTGTGGGGGCGTAACATCATCATAATATAATAATGTGGAGCGTAACATCGATGTAATGCTCCGGGGTATAACATCATCTTACTATAATACTGCGGAGCATAACATCGACGTAATATTGCGGGGCGTAACATCATTCCCCCTCCTCTTTGGAACATTCGTCCTCAAATATTGACTAATGCACTTATTATTTTCATAAATTATGTCTTCCGAATACTTTAGTAATCTCCTTGACATCTAGAAAACTGTTCTGTGAATAATTCCAAAGGCCAGAGCATTCCCCCCTTTAGGCCTCTTTCTCACACCGCGACTTGTGGTCGGAATCCTCCCAATCTCGTAACTGTTGCTACCTTCTATCATGCAGCCTGTATAACTCTGACCTTTTATATGTGCCTATGCGACTCTTTTCTCCTTTTTCCTCCAAGTTTTAACCAATCTCTAGGCCTCACTTTGTAAACATATAAATATCCATAGCTTGATGAGATGCCCCTCTGGGCATCTATAAGTATACTGAAGTTATTTGCTCGGTATTTTGTCGAACTTGCTATATCTTACTTCATGGACCCGGTTATTTATCCGTATGACTTTAGTGTATCTTCATAGGTCATTCTATACCATAACTCTTATTTCGATTTATCATTAGTGAGGCCTGCTACCGAACTCCAGGTTACTCTCGTTGCTTATCCTATATGTATAAGTCTAAGTCCTTTAATGCTTCCTCATTACTGTTCATCTTAAGAATGACGGACTACCCTCATCTCATACTTTGTAACTCTTATCCATACATTGTTGATTCACCTTAATATTGATCTATAATCTACTATTGATAACTTGACCTTTTATGTAACACTGCCGCTAGGGCTCACGTCTCATCAGGAAACATCTGAAATGATTAGACTGATCCACCTGGGGTGATACCATACTTCCATAACCTTATTTCATAACATCCCAATGTAATTCACCTTACATGGGTATTTTAATCCAGTTCAATTCATGAAATCCCTTTTTTGTTTCTTCAAATCATTACTCAATCGAAGGCCCAACGTCATCCATCTCTTCTAAATGCTACTAGTCTTAAACTTTGTTGAGTTCATTCAGACTATACTGAGCTTTGTATAACTTAGAGAAACAATCAACTCTTCTTGTTTTCATGGGCTTAATCCTGAGGAATTATCCATTTTTGGCACCTTCTCACTTTCCATTTCTTAACCTCACTCATGTCTTCCTAAAACCCTGTCGTTTTACCATACCTTAGCTTGCAACCTATACAAATTCATTTTTACTTTCGCAACCTTCCTTCAACTTGCTTGCACCATAGATTTCCCTATGTTTTATGGAACATCAACGAGACATCACATCGTCTCAAACTCTTATTTACTCTTTTAACTAGATCTCTCGATACCTAGAAACCATAGGCTGGGAGGTATACCACTAATGACACTGCTATCATTCCTGGATACTGAATCCCAATGCTTCTTGCCGTCTTTCTGAAGTATGGATTATTCACAACCTTCTTCTCCAGAGTATCTCGTATGTTGTTCACCTTTATCTTACTTACCTTAAAATCTCGCATCGCCTCTTCTATCTCTTTCATGAGCTCCCTTCCACATAGTTGTAGTTCACTTACACGACTTGAAGCTCTATTATAATACTTGCACCTCTGGTGCATACACAATCTGGTGGGAGCTTCATACTGACTTCCTATGAGGCTATTACTTTTTTAACTGTCTTTAAGTAGAGTCGTTATAGAATATGGCTATTGTACTATCTCTCTTGTACCTCTGATATTAAGAGTGGTTCTGCAATGTTCCCAATCATGATGTCAATAATTTTCAGGGTCCAATAATGAAACTCCTGATTTACGTAGTTGATGTAACTCTTTAGTTTCCTCTTCCCTATGATCAACCTTTATGTAGGCTTAAGCTATCTTCTAATCTGCAGCTCCTGGTATTAGTTATAACTATCCATGATACAATCTTCTAACAATTCAATCCTTTGTCTATGACCTGGACCCAATTCATTCTCTTAACTTATACCGGAATCTTCTACGATTGTATGATTGTCAACATATATGTTGCATGGCTAGTAGTCTGAAATCTTAAGTGCGTTCATAACGTAACTAACTCTGGATCATAGATCGAATACTTCCTTTCGTTCCTTTTCATCTTTCTTTAAACGTAAATTATTACTTTTCCTGGTCTTTCTTCCCCCTTGTTGCATGCAAACTTAGCTTATCTTAGTTCCCCCGCGTGTATAAATTTTCATGCAACTCATATTATCTCGAATCCTACTTTTGATTTTTCTTCCCGTTCATTAGACACGGTAGGTGTCACTTTCTTATATAGTGCTTACAATGTTGTAGCGAGACTGTTGTTACAAGACCATTTCCTCTTTAGGTCATTGTGCTCAAGTTGAAGCCTTCTTCCCTATTTCCTCATCTAGTCTTTCATTGTAGTACTTAGGAAGACCACCTGACTCTTGTAAAGTTGTGAGTTCTTACATCATAGTCCCGATGGAATCTTTGATGTCCTTCCTCGCCTATAATTATTTGTATTTACTTACCTCCACGCCCTTGTGCTTGTAGGGTTGCTTCTGAACTAGTATTTTGACTGTCTTCCCAGTGGCACTCTTCTTTACTTCCATAACACTCATACGGTACTTTTAACTACCCCAACCCCTATCTGAATATTTCTCAAGGATCACAATGTCATAACTGCGAGGCTAAATTTATTGTATGGGGTTTTACTATGTTTTTTTTGCACGATCTGTTGATTTATCTTTATCCTCTTGTCTAGACATAACTAGGCCCGTCCTGAATCAACTACTAACTACTCGTTAGCCCATTCTCAAATAAATATTCCGTGTAATATTTCTTGTGTCGTTTCTTTGTCTTAACTTACATCCCGCACTGGCTCCTTATCTATCAATAACATATCAGGCAGGAACACTTACTTCCTCTCTTGACGTCGTGTATGCATAATGTTCTGGATCCTAGCATATCTGTAGGATTTGGATAAGTGCAATCTCATTCCTTTCTCATTTTTATTGCATTCTTCCTTTACCATTCCATAATTACTAGAACCACTTAATTCTGACTTAATGCAGCATCACTCCATATTCCCCCCTTTAGGGGAGTACTAAGAGTTAGAGCTACGACGATCTACCTATAGATGTTTTACCTCTTCATCTTTGGCGTCTTTTCACATTATCGATGACCCTTACTTGCCTTGCGATAATCTTTGTACCAAGGATAACGCAATTACCTTACTCGCGATGGTGACACTTAGCGTAACTGGCAAATACAGTCCCATAAGCTTAAATTTGCTCACATTTCTTGCTTTAGGGAAGAATTTTCCTGAATGACCATTCTCCAAATTTCTCATGAATCTTCTATTGTTGTCAATTCTATTATCGCCGGAACGAAATATGAAATTCTCAAGATGTCGATCATTATCAAATCACTCAGTCCCCAATTCATGTTTAGTTTATCTTGTTCACCAGCCCATACTGATTTTTGTTACTCTGGGTTCTAACTTTTCCTTTTGGTAGTCGCATTGGAGTCATGAACTTATTTCTCGAAATGAGGATATGAATTTATGGCCTATACTCTGTGTTGTCTCAAGGCCTGTCACCTCTCGTCTTTTCCTTCACTTGAATATAGACTCTGTAATACTGTCATATTTTGATATACCGTTGTCATCCATGTATCACATCTTACTCATAATGCTTCATTAACTCTCTTCTTATTTCCCGCTAACATTTCTGTCTTCACTTTATTCTGAAAACCTCAACAAGGCATTCTTTTGCTTTTAGCCCACCCTTTGCCCCATCCACTTGCTCTTCGGGTTGCTTAACATTCTTTCCCTACTAGGGACAGGAGCCACACTAAGGTAATATTTACCCCTTCTAGGATTTAAGTGCCTGACTTTGTAGTACTCATATCTAGCTGTACTATTTTAAAGTGCACCATCTGGCTGTCTCACAAGGAGATCTATTAGCTCATTCGCAATATCCTTCAGAATTTCAGCTAACGCTAACAATCCATACAACATTTTGGGTTACTTTAACCCCATCTGGATCCTGATATCCCATCCTCCTCTTAAAACATATTGTTAGTTTCCATAAGGCATAACTGAGATGGGTGTGGCCGATTGTACATACCTCTGCTACTATTGAAGGTAACTCAAAATCCTTATCTCTCTCTTCCTGAATAGTATATAATGATCATCTTCACTAATTGGGTACCTCGTACCACTCTTCATCTTTCTTCATTTACTTGTTGAAACTTGTACCTTCTGATTCTCTCGTTTCTTTTTATCATATGGATGGATAGATGTTCTTGCCTTAAGGCTCCTTATAAAGAAGCTTACACATCTTAGTACACATATGTTCTGCTGAAGACCTCACATTTATTCATCATAAGCACGACACAAAATTGAGTTCCTCTAACTCAACTCTTCCACAACCACATGCAATATCGAGTATGCAAGGAAATAAAATAACTGAAAGCTGAAACTGAACTGATAATATAATAACTGAAAGCAACTGGGAGTCAAAGATGATCTGGAGATATACTTACCTGCTGATACTGACTCAAATCTCTCAATATAGTAAATAAACTATATGTCCAGCCCTATAAGGCTCCGAACGTGTAACTGCTCTGCCGTAGTAGGCTCGCTCATAGGCGCTCGGCCATACTAGGCTTTGTATCTCAGCCATGCTAGGATTGCTCATAGGCGCTCGACCACAGTAGGCTCGGTATATAACTTACCATCTGATCAGATGTTGCCCAAGAGGGGCCTTCCCACCAACTATAGCTCGATGGTGGTGAAAATACTTTAATAATGTATATATATATATACCCTTTTCTCTCTTGACTGGAAGAAGACAATACTTAATTGAATATAAAGTCCCGATAAGGGAGAATACTGTAACTTATAAGACTGGAATAATGTACATAAATTCGGGAGTATGAACTTCTCTTTATGCCTCGTTATTAAACAAATATAGTTACGAGATCATGCCAAAATGAAATAAAGGTTTAGCCTTAACATACCTGAGTCTTGACAATCCCTCTAACACACGTCTTTTGTGATAAAACATGTAACGGTAGATCGAAGTAGGGAAAAATTCATATGATATTCTTGAAATTTTTTTTACCGTGCCCTCTTAGAATTGCAAATCCCATTGCTATTACGCATCTCCATTTTTTTGTGAATATCGTTGCGAACACATTTTGTGTGAATCGCGTTACTAACACATGTCTTGGAGATTTTTATGTTAGCATCTCCATTTTGTTGTGACTCTCGTTTCTAACACATTTTGTGTGAACTAAAGAGTTTCTAAGTCTTGGTGGTGTGGGACCCACTATGTAAGACTTGGTGTCACATAACCCTTTTTTATTGTGCCACCTTTCTTTGTGACTTCACTTCGAATGATGTAAGCAACTTTGGTACAAGGTTCTTCTTCGAACTCGCTGGAGGAGTCTCCCCATGCAGCAAGAGCTTGCTTCACAACATTGCCAGCGACATTCTTTCTCTTGAAGCACTTATCAGGAACCGGGTTCCTCTTGGCTTCTTTGTCTGAGTTGTGCATGAACTAATCTTTCTTTAGGAGAGGACAATACATTTCCAATAATGAAATAAATCAAGAAAAAATTCCTCAACTTAAGGCGCACCCACTCTTACTAGAAGTCTAGTCTCTCTCAGGTCCATTTTCGATCTCTAACTAGCTAACTTACAACATAGGCTGCAAAAGAGATATTCCAAAACCCGATTTCCTGTCTTAAGAACCTGACTCAAAAGAGAAAAGAAGACCGGACTAAAAGAGATCTCACTTTCGACGATTGAACTTGACTTTTATATCCAGATTGGAACTGGACTTAAACGTATTGGATAAAGTGTAACACCCCATGTTCTCGTACATGGAAGATATGCCATAATTAAATTGATATAAGCTCGAAAATGAGATGTTACATCCCACATTTTCATACGTTAAAGTTTCATCGTAAGTTAATTGATGTAAGTTCGGGAATGAGATTATTTGGAAATCATAAGCATTACGCTACTTCAACAAAGTGATGAATAAATTCGTGAAAGTGACATGGTAAGAAAATCTAAGAAAATGAATTTCATCAAAGTTTGACATTTTGGGATAAAATACGGTCCGAGCTATAATACCTGGTATTTATTGACTAGTGTCATACAAGGTATCACATGACCATGATAGCAGGATGTATAAAGTGTGTTAAA
Organism: Nicotiana knightiana; assembly: GCA_005239525.1. Taxonomy (NCBI): domain Eukaryota; kingdom Viridiplantae; phylum Streptophyta; class Magnoliopsida; order Solanales; family Solanaceae; genus Nicotiana; species Nicotiana knightiana. The sequence goes on along the minus strand of ML425792.1, from coordinate 45,577 downwards.
AGTGAGTAGTATTTTAAATAATTTGAGATAATTCTTAATTATATAGATAATTGATTAATTGTGGGGATAATTATGGAATTAAGTGGATAAGGATCTTTTTTAGGCTGCCACATGGCATAAGCTAAGCCAAAGTGGCAAAATATGCAAAATGAGTCATAAGACATATGATACATTGTTTACACGTAAGGATTCTTGGATATGGCATGAAGATATAATGCCTTAATGAATTACGTTTTCTTGATCTCTTTATTAGTAAGGCATAAGACTTTTTAAAATTAAGCAAAATAACACCCCCACATCATTAAAGGAATGGAAATGCTTGCTGGAGATTACGGATAAAATTCTCCAAAAAGATTTCATGCGACCCTTTTGAATGCTATTGCAACGTTGAATTACAAATTTGAAGGGAGCACGGTGCAATATTTCTCAAGAATATCATACTGATTTTCCTCTACTTCGATTCGCCGTTACATGTTTTGTCACAATTAACGTGTGTTAGAGGAATTGTCAAGAGAATCGGTTCAGGTATGTTAAGGCTAAATCCTTCCTTCATTTTGGCATGATCCCGTAACTACATGAGTTTGAATACGAGGCATAAAGAGAAATTCATATTCTTGAATTTATATACATTTTCCTAGTCTCATAAGTTACAATATTCTACCTTATCGGGACCTTATATTCCATTGTGTATTGTCTTATTCCAGTAAAGAGAGAATAGAGTCTATATATATACAATATTACAATATTTTCACCACCATCGAGCTATAATCGATGGAAAGGCCCCTATTGGGCAACCTCTCATCAGATGGTAAGTTATATACCGAGCGTACTGTGGCCGAGCGCCTATGAGCTAGCTCAAAATGGCCGAGATACAGAGCCTAGTATGACCGAGCGCCTATGAGTGAGCCTATTACGGCAGATCAGTTATATATACCTAGCCTTACAGGGACGGGCATCTATTTTACTTACTATTTTGAGAGAGTTGAGTCAGTATCAGCAAGTAAGCATATCTTCAGATTATCTCTGACTCCCAGTTACTTTCAGTTATTATATTATCAATTCAGTTTCAACTTTCAGTTATTCTATTGCCTTACATACTCAGTACATTATTTCATATTGACTTCGGACGCTGCATCTCATGCGTGCAGGTTCAGACGGACAGACGGGTAGACCTCCTCAGTAGGTGTTGCTAGAGTTTATCTTTATCGCTAAGCTCCATGTCCTTCGGAGTTTGTGGGTCTAGAGTTTTATGAACATCTTGTGTATATATGTATATATATATTATGGGTAGGTTTTGGATCTATTCCGATCACAGTACATACATCAGTAGAGGCTTGTAGACATATCCTGTCAGTTAGTGCAGTATGTTGGGCTTGTAAGCCTTGTATGTATATTTTTTGGATTATCAGCTGAAGTAGTTATGACGGCCTTGTCGCCCCAGCTTTATGTTTATGTTTAGTCAGCGTTCGCAAATTGTCTTTCAATGTGGCCCACGGCCAAGGTATGACATTATATATTCAGAATCCCTTAGTCCTAAGTTGGCACGCAAGAACATGTGACGCACCGGGTCCCGGTCTCTCCCCCCCCCCCCCCCCCCCCCCCCCTCCTCCCTCCCCCAGGATCGGGGCGTGAAAAAATTATATCAGAGGAGTTTTGTCCTAGGGAGTCTACAAGCAGTGTACAGTAGAGTCTTGTTTATGGGTGTGTAGTGCACCACACTTATAAGCAGGAGGCTACAGGGCATATAGGATTGTCACTCTTTCTTCTTACTCTAGATCGTGTGGAAGAGCTCACTTATAAGAATTCAAAATTGTAGCTTCTATTTCATCTGTAACAAGACGATACCTACAGTTGGTAAGAGATTAAATGTGGCTATGGAAGAGTTGAGTCAAAGGAACTCGATTTTTCATGATATTTATGATGAGTAAATGTAAGGTCTTCAGTAGATCATGTGTGTACTAAGATGTGTAAGCCTCTTGATAAGGAGCCTTAAGGCAAGAATAAACTAAACATGAATTAGGGGATGAGTGACTTGATAGTGGTCGACATCATGAGAATTCTGATTTTGTTCTGGCGATAACATAATGGACAACAGCAGAAGATTCATGAGAAATTCAGAGAGTGATCATTCAGGAAGATGCTTCCCTAAAGAAAGCTTGTGAGCAAAATTAAGCTTAAAAGACTGTATGTGCCAGTTATAGTAATTGTCACCCTCGCGAGCAAGGAATTTCTTATCCTTAGTACAGAAGGATTACCGCAAAGCAAGTAAGGGTCATCGATGATGTGAAAAGATGCCAAAATGAAGAGGTAAAACATCTATAGGTAGATTGTCGTAGCTCTAATTCTTAGGACTCGCTTAAAGGGGGGAATATGGAGTAACATGATATTAAGTCAGAATTAAGTGGTTCTAGTAACTATGGAGTGGTTAAGAAGGAATGCGATAAAAATGAGAAAGGGATGAAATTGTACCTATTCAAAGCCTACAAATGTTACACCCCATGTTTTCATACGTGAGAGTACATCGTAACTCAATTGATGTAAGTTCAGAAATGAGATTATTGTTGGTCCCAAACGCACACACAAGTATACGTGGTCGTAGCAAGTAATATAATGTTAAATCGAATGTCGAACCCACAGGGACTTGCGTAAACTACTTGTTAAATCACTCTAATAGTTATTTAATCAAGCTCAAAACAAAATCCAGGAATGTAACTAATTTATACTACGATTCTATGAACTAACTAATTATCAAGTGACAAGAATATTGTTGTGTATTCAGTAGAGACAAGTATTCCAGGGTTGTGATCAATTCACCACTCGTATTGCATTCTAATTAACTCTCCCTTTTATATAATTCACTCATGGTTGCTAATTAATCGATAATTTCTCTCGTAGCCTTCTCCCGAAGTAATACTCGCTTATTCTCAATAGATTAACGCCTATATTCCTATGAAATTAATCTATTAGAGCGCACTAAGATTCGATGTTTAATTAAGCACGGTGACTAGGTATATTCTTATCCTAACCACAACCACTCCCCTGAAGTGTTAAGATCGTGCTCTCTTCAATTCTTCTCTAATCTATATACGACTTTCCTAAGCATAACATAGATAGTATATAGAACCTAATTGCTGGCCAAACAATTAAGCAATTAAACGCAGAATTGAAGAAACAACCATATATTGAGCGAACTATAATCAAGGTTAAGTTAAATTCGAATAACAATATTCATGGCTAAACCAAAACCCTAGAACAATGGGTGTTTAGCCACTTATGCTAGAATCAAACAATTGCATAAGTTTTGCATAAATGGAAAATACTAGAATAAGATGAAGAAAACTGATAAACCTTTGCTTCCTCAATGATCATGTGTGTATATTCTCACCAAAAATGGCATCCTCCCCTCCAAGTTGTGTTTTTTGGTCTATTTATATGTTTGGGATAAACCCTAAACGTGTAGGAGACTTCTATTCAAACCGGGAAACACTTAAAAACCTTCAAAATTCGGAATTGACCGGACCAGGGACCCCAGGCGTTAAGCCCCAAACGCCCAGCTATAGCCTGGGCAGGCCTAGCGTTTGGGCTCTAACGCCCAGCTAACGCCTGGTCATGCCAGGCTTTAGGGCCAAAACGCCCGGCTATGGCCCGGGTCACTCCTTCTCGACTCTTGAGCGTATTTTTTATGTTTATGCACCCATTTAGCTCGGCTTCCATCTCCAATTCACCTACACATGAAATAGACTCCATTATGCACATATGACGTGTATTTTTATCACAAAAGCACATAAAATGTAAGGTACATAATGCTTAAAACTATGGATTCTAGCCACGCATCAACACCCCACACTTAGACTCTTGCTCGTCCTCGAGCAATATCCTTCAACACGTACACATTTCATTAACAAGGAGTATTTTACTTTTCAATCACACACATTACCCCTTAACTATGATCGATACCGGCAATCAAGTATGAACATACAAAATTTCACATTCTTTCCCTTCTTTAAACATGCCCAAGTATAACAATTTAATCAATCATACCAACAACCTAATTGCAACCACCCAACCTCAAGAGTCAACTTGCAACTACTAAGCTCTCTCAATTCACGCACCTACCCAACAAGAAAGTTAACATTACCAATCGTTCATGAGATCATGTGCCCTCACCAACAACAAAAGAGTGACTATATCTAGTCCACACATTCAAATATGGTTTTGAACAGAATTTAGGGACATCACACAATTGAACAAATTCACTCTCTCAAAAAGAATTCATATGCATCATGTGGTCGTACCATAAGCTTACCCGTAGTGTAGATCTCCACTAATTTAAGTTAGCCAAATCTAGGATCAATTAGGACTTTTAAGGTTGTAATGTAGGCTAAGGGACAGGTAGGATATATTTAGGAATAGTGACTAACCCTCCTAAGCACTTTAATACACTACCTTCACAAATCAACACATATTCTTCTCAACCAATTCCCTTGCCACAATTCATATTCAACATAGCCCTTTTTCAATTAAGCACTTCTATATTTTCACTAGCACAAATTAATAAAAATTTGAGGTGTGTGTTTTTTGTACATACTTTTACTATGATTTTTTTCCTTCTTTCCTACACACACTCCATACATGAAGATTCAATGGCTAGTGACTCTTGAATACAATTTTTAGTGCACTAACAGGCCTTTCCATGGCTTCACTCAAACGTTAATCCTCAATATCTCACCTTACTTATTTTAGAGACTAAGTGCCTTAGGAGGAAAAGGTGCAAAAATCTCAATTTAAGAACAACATAGGGGTACGGCTTGTAATGTGGGTACCAAAGAAAAGGTCAAATGGCTCAAAGGGGCTAGCAACGAAAATGTAATTCTTATGTGACAAGCACATCCTTGATCAAGCAAGAAAATGCCTATGTCATCCCCTAGACTAGCATAACCTACAATTACGCTTCGATTAACACACGGGGCAAGTTCTAGACTACACAGGTAGCATAGAAAATCACTAAATCTCACTCACACATTGCACATGACTCAATCACAACAGTTTTATCAACTCTCAAGTCAAGAAAGCACACAAAATTAAGAGAATTAAGCACTATTACACTATGTAGCATACAAGTCAAACAACTGAGCTAAGGCGTCACAAAATAGGCTATTTATGTTTTACTCAGGCATCACATGTCAAACCAAATATAAGGGAAAGCAGAATGTATGTCATAAACTAATATACCGGTATCAAACATGTCATAGGGTATTTTAGAGTAACTCAGTTTCTTCTTAACTACTCTAAAAAACAAAAATAATTTAAAGTACCCGGTTCAAGTTACACCCTTGGAAACGAACTGTTGTCTNGGCTCCACCAGAATATTTGGTGCACCTAGAAAATCGCATATGGCCTTGGCTGAAAAATCCACCAAGTGCCCACGAATTGGCACCAATCCGTCCTTGTCCTTAGGGTCAAACCCTGCATAGAATTCCCGGACTAAGTTAAGGTTGATCTGACCATTGTAACTGAACACATATCCTAAACCCAACTCATGGATGCTCCTCCAAATC
>ML425792.1:0-28476 GCA_005239525.1 Nicotiana knightiana | reverse complement strand
GCTTGGTCCAAACACGAGGCTCGGACCAAAACCATGTCACCCATTCACCCACGGGCCCGAATATATAATTTGTTTTCAAATTCGACCCCAAAACGAGGTCTAAATCAAGAAAATTCAAAAGGGCCTAACTCTACCTAAATTCCCAATTTTCTACTCTAAATTGCATGTTTTAGGCTTAGATTCCAGGGTGAAATCTTGTAAAAAGAAGTTAAGGAGTAAAGAAAATGAGTTAGAAATCACTTACTAATGTTTTGGAGAAGAAAGAGTGTTTGAAAAATAGTCTCTTATGTTTTTAGGGCTTTGAAAAATAAAAATAACTGAAATTCCCGTCCATTTATACCCCCCTCAGGTCCCACACCGCGGACCACGAAAAATGGACCGTGGCCGCGCTAGCAAAGGCCAAGAAAAGCTGAAGAAAACCAAGAGAAATGATTGCAGTGACATGCTTTAGTATTTTGGCCATAACTTACTCTACATATGTCCAAATTAAAATTTCTTTACCTTTATGGAAACCAGACACTAAGGGATACAACTTTCATTTGTTTGAATCATCTCAAAATTCCTTGTAGATCGAAAGATATAGGTCTCCGAAGTCGGACCAGTGGTCTAGCTCCTCCACCGCGGACCACGAAAAATCGACCGCGGCCACGGAACCCTCAGCGCGGTCCGCGAAAAAAGACCGCGGACCACGGTGGTAAGTTCAGGGATCTGAGTTCTATGACCTCCAACAGCTATATTTTAAGCCTAAAGACCTCCCGGGACCTACCCGAAACTCACCCGAGCCCTCGGAACCTCAAACCCAATGAACACACGACCTCAAAATCATCCTACGGACTTATTCGAGTAATGAAACCACCAAAATAACAACACAATGAATCAAACCTCAAAATCACTAGTTTTTCTTCAAACTTCATAAACTTTCAAATTTAGAGCTTTAAGTCCGAAACATGTCAAACGACGTCCAATTTCAACCAAAATTCACAGAAATATCTTAAACCACATATAAGACCTGTACCGGGCACTGGAACCAAAATACGGGCCCGATACCAACATATTCTAACCAATTTTCATTTCAGTTTTCTTTATAAATTTCAGAAAAACAATTTTACTCAAAAATTCATTTCTCGGGCTTGGGACCTAGGAATACGATTCCAGGCATACGCCCAAGTCCCATATTTTCCTACGGACCCTCCGGGACCATCAAATCACGGGTCCGGGTCCGGGTCCGTTTACCCAAAATGTTGACCAGAGTCAAATTTACTCATTTTAATATCAAATTTTAGCATTTTTCATGGAATTTCATATTTAAACTGTCCGGCTACGCGCCCGTATTGTGCATGCAAATCGAGGCAACTAAAGATGAGGTTTTCAAGGCCTCGGAAGCACGGAATGGGTAAGAAACTAGGTGATGACCCTTTGGGTCGTCACAGACTTTCTCTTCATTTTTCAGTATAACACGACCATAAAACACCCATAAGCATATCCTTAAGCTATCTTCTAGGGTTTCAAAGAGGATTATCATCCCGGGCATGAAATCGAGAAGCGATAACATCAAAACGATCCCTACGACGTAATTGCCATTATACCGCCTCTTTTTTTTCTTTGTAGTTAGAGTTTTGGAAGGTACTTCATAGTTAAGAAACGTCTAATATCTGTATTTAAGTTTTTAAATATCAAGGAAGGTTGATAAGTGTGTTTCGTAATAGTTAGAACTCACGGGACGATGATCGGAAGCCGTGAGTTCGAGTTATTTGACAAAAGTGGACTGTTTGTCGGCTGTTTCGTATTGGCCTCCTGTGCTGATGTTTTATGGAGTTTTGGAGGATAAAAGCTGTGGTAAAACAACACATAATGACGTAATGGTGGGCTGGTTGTTCGTCGTTATTTTTGTTAAGGTCACTTGGCACTACTACAGTGGTCGTTTTGTGTATGAAGAGATTGCGGTGTGTTGGGCTGTTTTGTAGTATTTTGTGGTGTACATAAGGCTAGAAAATAATGTATATATTTTTTTGTTGTTGTGTTCTTGTGTTGTTGGTGTTATCTTGAATTTGGAGGAAGTAAGAATAATAGGGGAGATGCTGCCCATTTTTATACAAAATAAGCTTGTCGTTCGTTGTGCGATAGTTGTACCTTTCGTAACTTAATGATAGTATAATTATCGTTGTTGTAGATTAAGGGGAGAATAGGCGAGTTCAACTTGGTGAGTGGAAAGATTATGATAAGGTATGCTAAGTCTCATTATTCATTATTTTGGCATGATCTAAAGTGAAACGAATGTAAACGATACGCTATTTAATAATGAATCTACTCCTAGCAACTAAGGTTGTCCTTGTTTTTCCATCCTTACAAAGTTATTCTAAGAAAGTATGTATGGTCCTTGAATCCTAGAGAAGTTCATATTGATGGTATGATGTCCATAATGTTAATCGAAGGTGCAACTACCTTACGTCACTCCGAATGGGCTTGATTCCATGAGTCCAGCATGCATTATATATAGTATCTATTTTACTCTACTGAGTCGCGCTATAGTCGGCCGGGTACGGCACCTATTGTGCAACAACTGATCAATTGGGTTTATAGAGCTCCACGTGTCCGGGTACGATTCTACCGAGCCTTATGATGGTCGGGTATGTTTTTACCGAGTCCTTTATGAGACCGGGTATGATATGATGATGATGATGCCCATAGAGGCGGATGTCTTAAAAATATTTTATATATATCACGCATTTCATGTCACTATCCCTCAGAGTCACTCAGATGCTACAGGTTGTATCTCCTACATCTCTTTACATTATTGTTCTTAGTTATGTTATTCTGCCTTACATACTTAGTATTTTATTCGTACTGACGTCCCTTTTGCTTGGGGACGTTGTGTTTCATGCCCGCAGGTCCCGATAGACAAGTTGACAGTCCACCTAGTAGGCTATCGGCTCTGCAAAAGGTGTTGCTGCACTCCACTTGCTCCGGAGTTGCCTATTTGGTCAGTATGATTGGGACATGCATTGACTAGTATGGCGGGGCCCTGTCCCGACCTTTATGTTGTTTATGTACTCTTAGAGGCTTGTAGACAAATTCCAGGTATATGGATACTTGTATGGCCTTTTCAGCCTATGTTTTGAGTTTACAAATGATCATGTTAGCCTTATAGGCGTGTAGGTTAGATGTATAAGTTTCTATATCATGTTAGGTCGTCCTATGTCTAGAATTCCCTTATGTTTATTTCGGTTATCTCATGATGGCCCTTTTTGACCATTTACCCATGATAGAATGATAAGAAAGATATGTTACGTTGGTACTTGGTCGAGTAAGGTACCAGGTGTCCGTCGCGGCCCATAGGTTGGGTCGTGACAAAAGTGGTATCAGAGCAGTTATATCCTAGGGATGTCTACAAGCCGTGTCTAGTAGAGTCTTGTTTATGGGTAAGTTGTGCACCATACTTATAAGCAGGAGGCTACAGGGCATTTAGGACTGTCACTCTTTCTTCTTACTCTAGATCGTGTGGTAGAGCTCAGTCGTAAGAACTCAATTTCCTAAATTCTATCTTATTCATAATACGGTGATGCCTACATCTAGAGAGACGATTGGTAAGAGGTTGTATGTGGCTGTGAATGAGTTGAGTCAGAGGAACTCGATTTTGCACGATGCTTATGATGAGTAAATATAAGGTAATCAGTAGATTGTATGTGTACTAAGACGGGTAAGCCTCTTGATAAGGAGCCCTAAGGAAAATAAAATATATCCACCCCTATGGTGAAAGGCAATGAGAGATTCAGAAGTTAGATACAAGTTTCAACAAGTAAAATAAATAAGATTAAGAAGGGTATGAGGCACGCAGTTAATGAAGATTGTCAGTATTTACGATTCAAGCAGAGAAATACAAGCATTTTGAATTACCTACAATTGTAACAGAGGTATGTACAATTGGCCACACCCGCCTCAGTTATGCTCCATGGGAGCCAACAGATATAGTTAAGAAAAGGATGGGATATCAGGATCCAGTTAGGATTAAAGTAACCCAAAAATGGTGGACGATTATTATCATTAGCTAACATTTCCAAAGGATAGTGCAAACGTGGTAATAGATCTCCTTGCGAGACATCCAGATGGTGCACTTTATAATAGAACAGTCAGATATGAATACTAGAATGTTGACAAATTTCAGAAGATATGCAGTGGAATCCTAGAAGGGATAAATATTCATCATAGAGTTACTCCTGCCCCTAGTAAAAAAAAAAGAGAGCATGTTAGGCGTCCCAAAGAACAAGTGAGACGAAGCAGGGGGAGCTAAAAGTTAAGGAACGCTTTGTTGGAGTTTTTACAATAAAGTGATAAACATAAATGTTAGCATGGAAAAAAGAAGAGAGTTAATAAAGTATTATGAGTAAGATGTGATCCGTGGATGAAAACGGGAGAAAAAAATGATGGTATTACCAAATCTATAGTCAAGGGAAGGAAAAGATGAGAGGTAACAGGCCTTGAGGCAACAAAAGAGCATAGGTCATAAAGTCACATCCTCATTTCGAGAAATAAGTTCGTGACTCTAACGTGATTACCAAAGGGAAAATTTAGACCCTAGAGTAATAGAAATCAGTATGGGCTGGTGACAAGATAAACTAAACATGAATTAGGGACTGAGCGATTTGATAAGGGTCGTCATCATGAGACTTTTAGATTATGCTCCGGCAATAATAGAATGGACAACGGAAGAAGATTAATGAGAATTTCAGAGAATGGTCATTCAGGAAGACGCTTCCCTAAAGTTAAAGTTAAGCTTAAGGGACTGTATGGGCCAGTTACACTAAATGTCACCCTCGCAGGTGAGGAATTTTGTTATCCTTGGTACAGAAGGGTTACCGCAAGGCGAGTGATGTCAGTGAAGATGTGAAAACATGCCAAAGATGATGTGGTAACCATGGATTAAAAAGGAGGAATGCGGTAAAAAGGCGAAAGGAATGAGATTGCATTTGTTCATATCCTACAGATATAATATAACTCCAGAACATTATGCAAGCATGATGCCGGAGAGAATTAATAAGGGTTTTGCACTCGATGATATTGATAAATAAATGGAAATGAACACTTGATACATAAGGATCTCGTACGAGAGGTAAGTTAAGATAAAGGACATAACCCAAAAGAGGTTACGCATAATATAAATATGAGAATGGACCAACGAGTAGTCTGTAGTTGATTCAGGAAGAGCCTAGTTATAGCTAAACAAGAGGTCATAGATAAATCAACAGATCATGCAAGATAAACGTAGTGAAACCCAACATAGGGAATTAAGTCTTGCAGATATGATGCCATCGTGATCCTTGAGTAATATTAAGATAGGATATTGGGTAGTTAAAGGTACCATATAAGTGTTTCAGAAATAAAAGAAAGTGCCACTAGGGAGATTGTCAAATTTCACTTCAGAAGCAACCTTACAAGCACAAGGGCGTGGATGTCAGTAACTAAGGATAATAATTAAGTCTCGCAGATATGATGCCATCGTGATCCTTGAGTAATATTAAGATAGGAGATTGGGTAGTTAAAGGTACCATATAAGTGTTTCAGAAATAAAAGAAAGTGCCACTAGGGAGATTGTCAAATTTCACTTCAGAAGAAACCTTACGAGCACAAGGGCGTGGATGTCAGTAACTAAGGATAATAATAGGTGAGTAAGAACATCAAAAATTCCTTTGAGTATATGATGTAATAAGCTCGCAGCTTTACTATAGTCAGAGGGTATCCACTATGTAGTACAATGAAAAACTAGCTGAGGAAATAAGGAAGAAGGCTTCAACATAAGCATAGGGACGTAAAGAAGAAATGGTCTTATGACAACTTTCTCACTACAATATTGTATACAGTCCATAAGTAAGTGGCACCTATCGTGGATAATGAACGGGAAGAAAAAAAATCAAGAGTTGATAATTGAGATCATATGAGATACAGGGAACTCTAGTATTCGTAGGCATTAAGATATGCCAAGTATCCATACAGAAAGTGGCAGAACGGTCAGGAAAAGTAATTGCTTACATTTAAAGGCAACTGGGAAGGCATGAAAGGAAATCTACGGTGCTAGCATCTTAAAAGGAAGGGTGCGAGTAGTATAAATAGATATGCGTAGCTCGCAGGATAAAGTATGATAGAGAAACAAGGTTTTAGCTAGACAGCAGTAAGGATAAGAAAAGTTGAGTGAGAAGGCGACGAGAATAGGTAAGTCCTTAGCATTTAACCCATCACAACAAGAGAGCTGATGGTTTCCATAAAGTTATAAAAAGTTCAGTATAGAATGAGTGAACTCAAAGGAGTTTAAAAATAGGATCATTTAAAAGAGATGGAATGCTACCCTGGTAGTAAAGTAAGGGTGTAACTGTGATAAATGATAAGAGGATGGCGTTTAGACCTTTGATTGAGTAATTATTTTGAGAACAAGTATTTCATGAACTGCACAGGATTAGAATACCCCCATAGGATGAATCACATTGGGATGCTATGAAATAAAACTATTGGAGTATAGTATCATCCTTAAGTGGATCAGGAAAATCACTTCAGATGCTCCCCGATGAGACGTGAGCCCTAGTGACGATATACTACATAAGAGGTTTCAAGTTATCAGTGGTAGATTATAGATCAACATTAAGGTGAATCAATAATAGATGGATGAAAGTTACAAATATGAGATGAGATTAGGCTGTCATTATTAAGATGAACAGTAATAAGGAAGCACTAAATGGCTTAAATTTCTACATATAGGATAAGCGGTGAGAGAGTAACCTAGAGTTGGGTGTCAAACCTCGATAATAATAAATCGAAGTAAGAGTTATGGTACAGTATGACCGACCTAGTTGTGGTAAATCTATAAGTATAGATAACTGAGGCTATGAAACAAGATTTAGCAATAGTCGTAAGTTCAACAAAGTACCAAGCAAAGAACTTTAGTACAACTATAGATGCCCAGAGGGACAGCTTGTCATAGTACTATATATGTTCACAAAGTGAATCCTAGAGATTGGTTAAAAACTAGCAAAAAAAAAAGAAGGATATAAGAGTCGCATTGGCGCACATTCAAGGTTAGAATCGTACATGTTGCATGAAAGAAGGTAAAAATAGTTACGAGATTGGGAGAATTTCGACCACAAGTCGTGGAGTGAGAAAAAGGCCTAAAGGGGGGAATCCCCTAGCCTTTGGCTTTATTCATCGAACAACTCCCTGAATGGAAAAGAAAATATTAAATTATTCGTAAGATTTATTGCTTAAGAGATGGACAAGTGCATTAGTCAACATTCGAGGACGAATATTCCAAACGTGGGAATGATGTTACACCCCATGTTTTCATATGTGAGAGTACATCGTAACTCAATTGATGTAAGTTCAGAAATAAGATTATATTTGGAAGAATATAAAGTAAGTTAATCATGTTACCTTGGAGGTTACAAATATTTAAGATCATGAATAACGAGTACCGAGATGGTTGGAAAGCTTAGAAGCTAAACCAATTGAAGAAAATAAGTTTCGTCGAAAGTAGACGAGTTTAGAATGTTATAACATGTACTTTAGGGTGAGACTATGGTTCATTACATGATAAGGAGGTTATGATATCAGTTATGTTTGTCGTATGATGGTCGTGTGCTACGCTTTGAAGTCAAGCGAGTTGTGGAACAAAAGATGGCAAAGGTCTTCACAAGTTACATTCATAATGTGCTGAAAATTAGGTCAAATGTAACTGAGATTTTATCCCAATATTCTTTGGAACTATTGGCTTATCTACCAACCAAATTGAAGATCTATGAGTCTAGTTTCAAAAAATTTAAATCGTTCATCGATACAACATAGGAGTAGAGAGATATTTACAGTTTTGCGAAACTGCGTAGACATCATAAGTGACAAGTAGGTGGTTCACTAAATCATTTTGAGCAATAAATTTCGTGTGTTTTATGAGGTTTTATTGGGACATATTATATACTAAATTGAATTTATTGGAATGTAGTTTCCAACGCTCTTAACCGTTCGTTCATATGACATCCGGATAAAAAGATAAGCATCGGAAGATGGGCCAACGCTAGGGTGCCAAGCTAGCACCTCTTTGACTTTTCCAAAGTTGATATATATAAGTCTTAGGTCGGCTTTCTCTTCATTTTTTAGTATAAAACGACCATATAAAACCCATAAACATATCCTTAATCTATCTTCTAGGATTTAAAAGATGATTATCATCCCGGGCATGAAATCGAGAAGCGATAACATCAAAACAATCCCTACGATGTAAGTGTCATTATACCGCCTCTCTTTTTTCTTTGTAGTTAGAGTTTTGGAAGGTAATTCATAGTTAAAAAACGTCTAATATCTGTATTTAAGTGTTTAAATATCATGAAAAGTTTATAAATGTGTTTCTTAATAGATAGAACTCACAGAACGATGATCGGAAGCCGTGAGTTCGAGTTATTTGACAAAAGTGGATTGTTTGTGGGCTGTTTCGTGTAGGCCTCTTGTGCTGATTTTTTATGGATTTTTGGAGGATAAAAGGTGTGGGAAAACAACACATAATTACGGAATGGTGGGCTGGTTGTTCATCGTTATTTTTGTTAAGGTCGTTTGACACTACAACGGTGGTCATTTTGTGTATGAAGAGATTGCGGTGTGTTGGGCTGTTTTGTAGTATTTTGTGGTGTATATAAGGCTGGAAAATAATGTATATATGTTGTTGTTGTTGTTTTCTTGTGTTGTTGGTGTTATCTTTAATTTGGAGGAAATAAGAATAATAGGGGAGATGCTGCCCGTTTTTATACAAAATAAGCTTGTCGTTCGTTGTGCGATAGTTGTACCGTTCGTAACTTAATGATAGTATAATTATCGTTGTTGTAGATTAAGGGGAGAAGAGGTGAGTTCAAATTGGTGAGTGGAAAGATTGTGATAAGGTATGCTAAGTCTCTTCCTTCATTCTTTTGGCATGATCTAAAGTGAAACGAATGTAAACGATACGCTATTTAATAATGAATCTACTCCTAGCAACTAAGATTGTCCATGTATTTTTATCCTTACAAAGTTATTCTAAGAAAGTATGTATGATCCTTGAGTCCTAGTGAAGTTCATATTTATAGTTTGATTTACATAATGTTAATCAAAGGTGCAACTACCTTACATAAATCCGAAAGGTTTAGAGCTTGATTCCATGAGTCCAACGTGCATTATATATAGTATCTATTTTACTCTACCGAGTCGTGCTATAGTCGGTCAGGTACGACACCTATTGTGCAACCATTAATCAGTTAGTTTTATCGAGCTCCACGTGGCCGGGTACGATTCTACCGAGCCTTATGATGGCCGGGTATATTTTTATCGAGTCCTCTACGAGGCCAGGTATGATATGATGTTGATGATGCCCACAGAGGTGGATGTTTTTAATAGATTATATATATATATATATATATATATCACGCATTTCATGTCACTATCCCTCAGAGGCACTCAGATGCTACAAGTTGTATCTCCTACATCTCTTTATATTACGGTTCTTATTTATGCTATTCTGCCTTACATACTTAGTACTTTATTCGTACTGACGTCCCTTTTTCTTGGAGACGTTGCATTTCATGCCCGCAGGTTCGGATAGACAGGTTGACAGTCCTCCTAGTAGGCTATCGTCTTAGCGAAAGGTGTTGCTGCACTCCACTTGCTCCGGAGTTGCCTATTTGGTTAGTATGATTGGGACATGAATTGACTGGTATGGCGGGGCCCTGTCCCGACCTTTATGTTGTTTATGTACTCTTAGAGGCTTGTAGACAAATGTGAGGTGTATGGATACTTGTATGGCCTTGTCGACCTATGTTTTGAGTTTACAAATGATCATGTCAGCCTTATAGGCGCGTAGATCACATGTATAAGTTTTTATATCATGTTAGGTCGTCCTATGTCTAGCATTCCCTTATGTTTTATTTTGGTTATCTCACGATGGCCCTTTTGGCCCATTTACCCATGATAGTACGATAAGAAAGATATGTTACGTTGGTACTCGGTTGAGTAAGGTACCGGGTGCCCGTCGCGGCCCATAGGTTGGGTCGTGACAACAAATATGCTATGATTTCAGATTATTATGGAAACAGAGCGTCAAGGAGAGGAAGTAAGGGTTCCTACCCAAGATATTACTGATAAATAAGGAGCCATTAGGAGACGTTAGTTAATACAAAGGAAATAACACAAGAAAGTTTACGCGGAATATTGATATGAGGATGGGCCAACGAGTAGTTAGTAGTTTATTCAGGAAGAGCCTAGTTATGGCTAGACAAGAGGATGCAGACAAATCAAAAGATCGTGTTAGATGAACATAATGAACCCCAAAATGCGGAATTCAGTCTCGCAATTATGATACTGTAATCCTTGAGAAATATTCATATAGGAGTTGGGGTAGCTAAAGGTACCGTATGAGTGTTACGGGAATAAGAGAGCATGCCACTAGGAAGACAGTCAAAATATTAGTTCAGAAGCAACCCTACAAGCATAGGGGCGCGAAGGTAGGTAACTACGGATAATTATAGGCGAGGAAGGACATCAAAAAACTTCGTCGGATACGATATAATAAGCTCGCAGCTTTATAAGAGTCAGAAGGTCCTCCCTAAGTACTACAATGAAAGACTAGCTAAAGAAATAAGGAAGAAGGCTTCAACCTAAACATGGTAACTTGAAGAAGAAATGGTCATGTAAAAATAGTCTCACAACAACATTGTATGCACTCTATGAGAAAGTGGCACCTATCGTGGCTACTGAACAGGAAGGAAAATCAAAAGTAATATTTGAGATCGTATGAAGTTGCATGAAAACTCTGGCATGCGTGGGAACTAAGATAAGCTAAGTTGCACGCAACAAGGGGCAGAAAGACCAGGAAAAGTAATTTCTTACATTTAAAGAAAGTTGAGAAGGAACAAAAGGAATTATTTGATCAATGATCCAGAGTAGTTACGTTATGAATGCACTTAAGATTTCAAAATATTATCCATGCAACATATATACTGACATCGACCCGGCCGTATAAGACTTCGGTATAAGTTAAAAGAATGAATTGAGCCCAGGGTATAGACAAAGAATTGAATTGTTAGAAGATTGTATCATGGATATTCCATAGTTCCCATGAAAGGCTAAAGTAATAACTAATACCATGAGCTGCAGATCGGAAGATAGCTTTAGCCTACATGAAGGCTGATCAGAAGGAAGAGGAAACTAAAAAGTTACATCAACCAAATAAATCAGGAATTCGATTATTGGACCCAAAAAATTATAGGAATCCTGATTGAGAACATACCAGAATCACTCTTAATATCATAGGTGCAAGAGAGATAGTACAACAACCATATTCTATAACAGCTCTATGATAAAGTCAGTTAGAAAAGTACCAGCCTCATAACAAGTCAATATGAAGCTCTCACCTGATCGTGTATGCACCAAAGGTACAAGTGTTATAATAAGAGATTCAAGTTGTGGATGTCAATTATACCTATGTGGAAGGGAGGTTATGAAAGAGATAAAAGATATGATGCGAGATTTAAGGTAAAGGTAAACAACGTGTGAAATACTCAAGTGCAAAAGGATGTGAATGGTCCATACTTCAGATAAAAGGCTAGAAGCGCTAGGATTCAATATCCAGGAATGATAGCAGCGTCGTTAGTGGCATATCTTCCAGTCTATGGTTTCTAGGTACCGAGAGATTTATCATAGAAAGTAAAGAAGAGTTAGAGACGATGTGATCTCTCGTTTGATGTTCCAGAATAACATAAGAAAATCTATGGTACAAGCAAGTTGAAGGGAGGTTGCGAGTAGTATAAATAGATATGTATAGGTCGCAAGTTAAAGCATAGTAAAACGACAAGGTTTTATGAAAGGAGTAAGGATAAGAAAGGGCGAGTCAGAAGGTGACAAGAAATGGATAAGTCCTCAGGATTAATCCCATGAAAACAAGAGAACTAATGGTTTCTCTAAGTTATAGAAAGCTCAGCATAGCCTGAACGAACTTAAAGGAGTCTAAGACTAATAGCATTTAGGAGAGATGGAATGCTTCCCTAGTAGTAGAATTAGGGTGTAATTGTAATAGATAAAGGATGACGTTTGGGCCTTCGATTGAGTAACGATTGAAAAAAAGGGACGGATTCATGAGTTTTATGGAATTAAAATACCCACGTAACATAAATCATGTTGGGATGTTACGAAACACGGTCATGGAAGCATGGTATCGCCCCCAGGTGGATCTGTCTAATCATTTCAGATGTTCCCCGATGAGACGTCAGCCCAAGTGATTACGTAAGAAGTTTCAAGTTATCAGTGGTAGATTGTAGATCAATATTAAGGTGAATCAACAATGGATGGATAAAAGTTACAAAGAGATGAGATTAGTCCATCAGTCTTAAGGTATCAGCATCGAGAGTAACCTGGAGTTTGGTAGCAGACCTCAGTAACGATAAATTAAAGTAAGAGTTATGGTATAGTATGATCTACCCAGATGCAGTAAAGTCATACGGATGGATAAACGGATATATGAAATAAGGTATAGCATTATTCGTAAGTTCGACAACGTACCGAGTGAAGAACTTCAGAAAACCTATAGATGCCCAGAGGAACATTTTATCAAGCTCTGTATATGTTTGCAAAGTGAGGCCTAGAGATTGGCTAGAAGCTGGAGCAAAAAGGAGAGAAGAGTTGCATAGGCATACGTACAAGGTCAGTATCATACAGGCTGCATGATAGAAGATAGAAATAGTTACGAGATTGGAAGGATTCCGACTACAAGTCGTGGTATGAAAAAGAAGCCTAAAGGGCGGAATGCCCTGGCCTTTGGAATTATTCACAGAACAGTTGCCTAGATGGAAAGGAGAGTACTAAAGTATTCAGAAGACATAAGTTATGAAAATGATAAGTGCATCAGTCAACATTCGATGACGAATGTTCCAAAGGTCGGAATGATGTTACACCCCATATTCTCATACGTGGAAGTACGCCATAAGTAAATTGAAATAAGCTCGGAAATGAGATGTTACATCCCGCATTTTTGTACGTTAAAGTTTCATTGTAAGTTGATCAACATAAGTTCGGGAATGAGATTATTTAGAAATTATAAGCATTACACTACTTCAAACAAGTGATGAGTAAATTCGTGAAGGTGAGAGGTTAAGCAAATTGAAGAAAATGAATTTCGTCGAAGTTTGACATTTTGGGATAAAATATGGTCTGGGATATGATACACGGTATTTATGGACTAGTGTCATACAAGGTACCGCATGACCATGATAGTAATATGTATAAAGTGTGTTAAAAGTGAATAGTATTTTAAATAATTTGAGATAATTTTTAATTATGTGGACAACTGATTAATTGTGAGGACAATTATGAAATTAAGTGGAAAAGGATCTTTTTGGGGCTGCCACATGGCATAAGCTAAGCCAAAGTGGCAGAATATGCAAAATGACTCATAAGACACATGATATCTTATTTACACGTAAGGATTCTTGGATATGTCATGAAGATATAATGCCTTGATGAATTACCTTTTCTTGATCTCTTTATTGGTAAGGCATAAGACTTTTCTAAATTAAGCAAAATAATATCCCTACATCATTAAAGGAATTGAAATGCTTTCTGGAGATTACGGATAGAATTCTCCAAAAAGAATTCATGCGACCCTTTTGAATGCTATTGCAACGTGAATTACAAATTCTAAGGGAGCACGGTGCAAACTTTCTCAAGAATATCATACAGATTTTCCCCTATTTCGATCTGTCATTATATGTTTTACCGCAATTAACGTGTGTTAGAGAAATTGTCTAGAGAATCGGTTCAGGTATGTTAAAGATAATCCCTTCCTTCATTTGGCGTGATCTCGTAACTACATGAGTTTGAATACAAGGTATAAAGAGAAATTCATATTCTTGAATTTATATATATTTTCCTAGTCTCATAAGTTACAGATTCTCCCTTATCAGGACCTTATATTCCATTGAGTATTGTCTTCTTCCAGTCAAGAGAGCAGAGGGTCTATATATATGTAGTATTACAGTATTTTCACCACCATCGAGCTATAATCTATGGGCAGGCCTCTATTGGAAAACTTCTGATCAGATGGTAAGTTATATACCGAGCCTACTATGGTCGAGCGCCTATGAGTGAGCCCAGAATGGCCGAGATACAGAGCCTAGTATGGCCGAGCTCCTATGAGCGAGCCTACTACGGTAGAGCAATTATATATATCGAGCCTTATAGGGTCGGACAACTATTTTACTTACTATATTGAGAGAGTGGAGTCAGTATTAGCAGGTAAGTATATCTTCAGATTATCTTTGACTTCCAGTTACTTTCAGTTATTATATTATCAGTTCAGTTTTAGTTTTCAGTTGTTTTGTTGCCTTACGTACTCAGTACATCATTTCATACTGACGTCTCTTTCCTAGGGACACTACATTTCACGTGTGCAGGTTTAGACAGACAGGCAGGTAGACCTCCTCAGTTGGTGTTGCCCGAGTTCAGATTTATCGGTAAGCTCCACGTCCTTCAAAGTTTTCGGGTCTAGATTTTTATGTACATCTTGTGTATATATGTACATATATGTTATGGGTAGGTCGAGGCTCTGTTCCGATAACATTTATGACAGAGGTTATAGTTTTTTTACTTGCTAGAGCTACCCCTTTTTGGAATGCCTCCATTCCTGTGAACCCTTTTCTGGAATCTTCTTGTCAAGTATACCATATCACCATCTTCACCACTTGAGTCATTGTTGTCTATCTTAGGGACCAGGTTCTTCTCTCTTTTGGGCTCTCTTCTTTCATTGTCCTTCTTCTTCTTCTTCATTCCATAAGTCTTCAAGTTAACAAGCTCATCTATGGTCAGTGTCTGCAAGTCCTTCGCCTCAGTAATGGCGTTTACTTTGCTTTCCCAAGAACTGGGCAGTACACTAAGAATTTTTCTGACGAGCTTGTTTCTAGAAATGATTTCACCAAGAGAGTGAAGCTCGTTGATGATGGAGGTGAATCGAGTGTGCATATCCTGGATGGATTCACCATCCTTCATCCTAAACAGCTCATATTCAATGGTGAGCATGTTAGTTTTGGATTGTTTCACCTGTGTTGTTCCCTCATGCGCTGTCTGCAAAGCTTCACAGATTTCTTTTGTTGATTGACATGTCGTTATCCTGTTGTAGTCATCAGGACCTATTCCACAAACAAGGATTTTCTTTGTACGAAAATTCTTCTCTATGGACTTTCAATCAGCATCATTAAATTCCTTCCTTGTCTTGGGAATGGCTACAGCTGGATCTCCAATATTCTTGGTAGAAACAAAGGGTCCGTCACAAATGACATCCCATAGCTCGGAATCTTTAGCCATGATGAAGTCGTGCATCCTTGTCTTCCACCACCCACAGTACTGACCATTGAACCTAGGTTGCCTGTAAGTAGACTGCCCTTCATCAAAGTTTGGTAGAGCTATCATGAGGATCATTTCTAGGTGTTAGCCTGATAGAAAGAATCCGCTCTGATACGAATTGATAGAATTTGAGGGTCCACCAAACTATAAAGAGAATCAGGTTTTCTATTAGTTTCCACAGATTACACACACATATCATAATGTAAATGACACTGAAATCTTTTACGTGGAAAATTCCTAGCTCAACGGGATTAAAAATCATGACCTACACTTGTAAAATTTCAACTTCACTACTGAACGACTTTCAGATTACAACCTATGTAATCTAGGAATTAACTACTTAATCTCCCACTAACTTGTAACACACCTATTACAAGACACTTTGTAATACCAATATTACAAAGACTTCACAAATTGACTAACTCTAGCGAAGACACAAACACTGAGGTTTACTATTTACAAGAGTTTCCTAATAAATTCTTCTAAACAAGCTAAGTAGGAATTACAATTGAAGAACGATTACAAAGTTACAACTCTACTAACGACATTCAAAGACTTGATATGGGAACTGGTCTGTAACAGTGTTATTCTTTGTTCTTGATGTAGACATGTAATTTTTGACCCTGCTCGTGATTTTACACATTTTAGCATTTAAATATTCAGTTTAGGTCTAATATCATTTTTTTAACTAGTTTTGACCTTTTTACTTTATTTTATCACAAAAATATTTTCTTTTATTTAGCTAATTGATATTTTATCTAGTTATTTTTAGTTTATCTACCTTTCATAAAAGTCGGAAAATACAAAAAAATTAGTTCCACTTTGTTTCCGAAAATATTAGTATTTTTGATAGGAATATTATTTAATTTTTGAGATGATTTTAACCTAATCCTAATTTTATTATGATATTTGAAAAATACCAAAAAATAGTTTTATTTTTTATATATAATTTAGTTTAATTTATTAGATTGATTTTTACATTATGTAGTATATTTACCTTATATTAAAAGAGATTTAGCTAAAGTTTAAATATTTTTTAGCTCAATTTTAAAGCCCAAATCTAAAGCTCATCTATTTTCAACCTAAGACCTAATTTTTAGTACCCTAATCCTATATAGTATATACACACATCAAGGAAGAAACCTAAAATTAGGCGCTAGACCCCTAAGAACAAAAAAAAACGGCGCTCCATCTTCTCTCTTCTTCAACGCAAATCTACACCCATCTCTTACACCAAAAACACAACAGCCATCTTCAGCCCAGCCGCCGTCCAACACCAGCCCGCCGTCAGCCACCACCAACAGCCGCTGCTTATCTGCTTCTTCCTAACAAAAAGAGTCGGACCCTCTTCGGATTTTTAAAGCTCCACACTAAAAGAGAGAGAACAAAAATCAGCCACAACACACTACACATTAGAAAATCCCAAAGAAGGAGGGCTGCCGTCACCTTTCTGAAAATCCTAAAATTTCGAGCAGCTCAACTCCTTCCCCATCGTTAATCAACCCACAAAAGAGAAGCTAAGAAGCGGCAGCCTCTCAAATTCCCCAACCTAACGCCTTCTCCCCTTTTAGGATTTCATCTTCTTCTTGTGCTCAACTTACAAAAGAGACACACATACACAGAACAGAAAGGAGCCGCAGCTCTTCTTCTTCCTCCAAAAATACTGCCATTTTTAGCTCCAAAAATACCATTTAAGCAGCCCCAAATGAGCTGAAATTCCGGCTCAAAATCAGCTGAAATACTGCCTCAAAAATTGCCCTGAAACACCCGCAAAATAGTTCAGAAATAGCCGGAAAACAACCATTAAAACCTGTAAAACGCAGCAGTTCCGACCCTATTGAGCTTTGAGTTTTTCCGCTTGTTTTCGAGGTCTCCGGCGAGTTTCAGTCGAGGTTCAAGTCACTGGTTCGGGTTTCGCTCATGGCTTGTGAGTTCGCGGTTCCTATTAGATCTAGTTGATGTATTCTCAAGTGGCATGTTGAATTTGAAGCTTTGTAACTAATTCCTTAAATTATGTGTTATTAAGAAGAAGATTGCATTTCTCAGGTTCATATCTCTACCTTTAGTTATGATTGTTCTCTGATTCATCTGCTGTCTACTGTGAGTTTGTCGATTCTGGTTTCGTTTTAGTATGAAATAAATGCCATCTGTGTTAAGATGAAATCGTGGTTGTTCTATGACACCCCATATAGTTTCGATTGTTGTACGACAGCATTAGTAGATTAATCTGACAGTGCCATTTTTGTTGTTTCATTATCATATTAGTAGACTTGAAAGAATGTTGACTTAACTATATAATTTTAGTAATGGATTATGAATGTTCTATTGCAATGAGTTAGCTATCAGATACGTGAATGCAACTTTGAGAATGTTAAGTTTATAGAAGAGTTCCAATTATTAACTTATTAACTACTCCATATATATATATCAATGTTGTTCACCAATGCAAATAGTTATTGTGTACCAGATGTCTTTCTGAAATATAACTCACTTTTCCACAATTAAATAATCGTAGCTGGCTTTAAGCGCATAATTAGAACATCGTGACTATGGGTACGGTTCACGTGGCATGGTCACGGTACGTAAAGCTCATTCGGGTGTGTATTTCATGTGACCCGACCATAACTTCAAACAATAATAAAAATTAACATGTTGTAAACCGCGGATACGTTTCACGTGGCGCGATTCGCAATGTGTACAATACCGTGAATTCGAATTCGGGTGTGCATTTCATGTGACCCGACCATAACTTCGAATAGTAATAAAATAAATATGTTGCAAATCGCGGGTGCATTTCATGTGGCGCGNATTTCCTAATTTCTAGTGTCATCTTTATTTGCTTAAATGTGGAAGTTTTTACTTTCGGATTTACTCCTATTGCCTATTTGACTCCTAATTGACTTATCTGAAGATTTTATTTCCTTTACTGTCATGCTATGTCTTCTTAACTGCTTATCTCAAATTTGCAATTATCTTCATCTCAACCTATAATTGTTTTTGTCTTAAATGAAGTTATGATTATTCTCTGCTGCTTGTCCTTAAGTGGAAATTGTTGAATATTCTCATAACTGCTCAACCTTAAAAGAAGTTCAGATATTCTATACCTTCGTGACTTGCCCTTCTATGGAGTTATCAGATTCGTGTGAGTTCCTCGTTGATTGAACCGTGTATTTGGGTATGATCCTTATATGTTATTTTCTTCCTTGTTGAGTTGTCCTTATTATGCGTAGTATTCTTTGTTGTGCGTATTCCTTGTGAACTAGCCTTGCTTTTCTTGTGATCAAAGGTTCTTGAATTGATGTATCTACTGTATCTTGTATTATTGTCAATTGTTGTGGTTGCACTTGTTGTTGTGATTCACGAGGTTTTTGTCGTGCTGTTGTGGTTATTGTGACGCACGAGGTTTCTGCAGTGCGGTTGTTGATATGGGGTTTGCACGAGGTTTCTGCCGTGCCGTGTTTTCTATTGATATTGCACATGCGGCGTGACAAGGCGGTATATGTATATGTAGGTTGCGCATGTGGCGTGACAAGGTGGGAACATGTTTATGCACGTGTGGCGAAACAAGGAGGGCATATACTTTACTATTGCACACGTGGCGAGACAAGGTGTGCTATGTCAGGGATTGTTTGTGATACTTGTGTTGGCCTAGGGGCATTCCTTGTTACTGATATTGTGTACTGGAACACTTGTTGTGAGTTTATTCGCGTGGGAACTTGTGTGATGAAAATGTACGTGTTGCCCTTTTTCTTCCCTTATGTTTATTGGTTGCTGAAATCATGTTAGGACACTTGCACAAGCATACACATAGTTAAGTACCACTAACGGATTTAGGGCTCCTTCTTGTTGTCAAGTATAGATTCTCTTGTTATGCTTACCGTATGGGTGGAAATGACCCAATTGGCACGTGAGTCGTCCGTGCAGTTAATACTCGAATGAAGGCACAAGATGCCAAGTGTTAGGGTTCGAATATTGGGATCCGTAAATGGTGATTTATCAGAGGTTCGAAACCTCGTGAAGATGACTATGAATTTGATGTAGAAGTGGTTGAAGTTGTTGAGTCATTACATGTACGTGTTGTATATTTACATGCCAGATTTATTCTTGTTCTATTCGGTCCTTCTGTTACTTCATGGTTTCCGCTGATACTTATTATTTTTCCTTCATTATGGAATTCACTATCTTGTTAGCTATATTGCGTAGCCTTTATGTGTATGTCATTATTCCCTGATTCCTATATTGATACTTGTTCAGCTTTATTAGACCATTGGGTGTCTTGACTAGTCCTCGTTACTACTTCACCGAGGTTAGCCTTGATACTTACTGGTCACCGTTGGGGTGTGCTCATACTACTCATTGCACATTTTTGTGAGATTCCAGGATTTCGCATGGCCGACCAATTGATTGTCAGTAGTGCGGTTGCTGTTGTGGAGACTCAAGGTAAAACCACTTTAGTGTTTGCGGTTTCAGAGTCACCATCTTATATTTCTGTTGCACTGTTGTACTTATTTCAGAACAATGGTATTTTTAAAAGTTTAGTGTAATTCCTTTAAAGCTTATGACTTGTACTTCCGGGTTTTGGAAATATACAATATGTAAAGAATTACTTATTTCAAGAAAATATTAGATTTTATTTATTATTGTTGTTATTCCATGAATATTAGGCTTACCTAGTCCTTAAGACTAGGTGTCATCACGATACCCAACGGAGGTAAATTTGGGTCATGACAGGTTGGTATCAGAGCTCTAGGTTCATAGGTGCTACGAGTCATAAGCGAGTTTAGTAGAGTCTTGCGGATCGGTACGGAGACGTCTGTACTTATCTTCGAGAGGCTACAGAACTATTAGGATAACTTCACTTCCTTCATTCCTATCGTGCGAGTTCATTGATCTTGAAGTTTGAAATTATCATTCCATTCTCTCACAGATGGTGAGGATGCGAGCTGCAGATCCTGAGGATGTTACCCCTGGAGCAGATGCCGTCAGGGGCAGAGGTAGAGGCGGAGGCCGACGAGGGGCACGTGCCGCAACTAGGGCACCTGCCAGAGCAGCCGCTGAGGAGCCGCCAGTAGTTCCAGTTGGGGGGCAGGCACCGGAGACGCCTGTTGTTACACCCGGACTTTAGGAGACCTTGGCACAGTTCTGGGACATGATTGGTACCTTGACTCAGGCAGGATTGATTTCGGGTGCACCAGCTACTTCACAGGGCGAGGGAGGAGCTCAGACTCCCGTCGCCCACACTCCAGAGCAGTGAGATCAGGTTGGTCAGGTTCCAGGTGTCATGGCAGCACAGCGTGGGGTCCCAGTTCCGCCCGTGGTTAGGGCATCAGCATCTGAGGAGGAACAACTTAGACTCGAGAGGTACAAGAAGTACCACCCTCCTACCTTCAGTGGATTGGCGATAGATGATGCCCAAGGTTTCTTGGAGGAGTGTCACCGCATTCTTCGTACTATGGGTATTGTGGAGACGAGTGGGGTTGCTTTCGTTACGTTCCAGCTCAGGGGAGCAGCTTACCAGTGGTGGCGGGCATATGAGTTGGGTAGCCCGGCTTAGTCAGCTTCACTTACATGGGGTTCATTTTTAGAGATGTTCTTGAGTGAGTTTGTACCTTAGTCCCTCCGAGATACATGGCGCGCGGAGTTTGAGCGGCTGCGTCAGGGCACTATGTCAGTATTAGAGTATGCCGTCAGATTCAGTGATTTGGCCAGGCATGCACCTGCTTTGGTTGCTACAGTTAGAGAGTGTGTTCGTAGATTCATTGAGGGCCTCAGGCGTGATTTTCGGTTCAGCATGGCTCGGGAGTTAGAGTCAGATGTTTCATTTCAGCAGGTGGTAGGGATTGCTCGCAGAGTTGAAGGCATGCTGGGTCATGAGAGGGATGACATGCGGGACTGTGAGAGAGATGTCAGGTGAGATTATGAGAGAGTGTCAGACGAGGTTGGGAGAGAGAGGGAAGAGAGGCGAGGAGGCCTCGTAGGCCGCAGAGATCTTGTGGTCCTTATTATGGAGGCAGGGTACGGCACGGTAGAGGTTTTGTGGGTCAGCCAGTTCAATTTGCATTACCGGCTTCGCATGGAGTTTAGGTATTGATTGGTCTCTAGTACTCGTACCACACAGTTTCCACAACCACGCTAGTAGAGAGGTTGTTTTGAGTGTGGAGATATCAGCCACAGGGTGAGAGATTGTCCCAGGCTTCAGGCAGACGTGTTACAGCAGGACATTCAGGTGAGTGGAGGGCGCCCAAAAGGGGAGGCCCGACCCATTGATGTGTTTTGTATAGTAGGTTGGAGGTTATTGTGCCAGATGTTATAGTGCAGGTATGTTTTGATTTGTTACAGAGGGGCACCATTTGTAATTCATTATAGCTCTGCTGGTCGGGACGAGTTCCCTCCTTGTTGTTTTGTTTATGAGTGAGTTTCATGCTTTGCACTCTATTTTTGTGTTTGCTCCTGTTGGGAGATTCTCTGAGTGGTAGCCCAGGTCTATTGTTTGTTTCTATTCTTTATTGAAAGAAATGAGACTAGTAGTAAATTCCTGTTGTCCAGTACGGTAGGGTTGATGCGATTCCTGAGTATAGTGGTTACGACCTGTGATTCTTATGCTCTACCGGTGTGGGAGCCAACACGTGTTGTAAAATTTTATTGAAGGAAGTGATCTAGTAAAAGGTTCCAGTTGGTGGGTTATATATATATATCCTATTTGTGATTTAGAGTTGAGTACGAAACCCCTGTGATTTCGTGTGTTTTGAAGTGTTTGAACCGGGCTGTGTACCGTGAGATAAGTTATGCCAGGATGGGATCCTTGTTATTTGTTCATGTGCTTTAATTCCTTCCTTGTTATGTTGTTGTGTAAGTTAGCATTGATAGAGAGTTGTGCCTGTCGGGCTTGTTTGATAGTTCCCTTATGTGTTCCTCCTTTCATATTCAGTCATTTTCGTTCTGTGCTCCTTGAGTTTTATCTTGTAGGGTGTGTTCCCGGTGGTGTTAGTTGTGGCTTGGTGATTCTTGTGTCAAAGTTATGAAGTCTTCATGTTTATTGCATTATTATCAGTGCGATGGAGGTTGGGAATATAGTTCTATCGGATATGAGGCTAATTGTCGGTGTTGAGCTGATTTCGGGCAGCCATTGTGATCAGAAATGTTATCAAGGGCCTATGTGTGGTGCGTTATGTTGTGTGGTCGTACCTTGTGGGGGTAGGCATGAGTTGATATAGCTGGTTGAGGCTGATACCGGATATAGATTTAAAATCGGGTCTTGTGGAAATGAAGAGAAATTGAGAATTTGAGGTCAGAGGCTTTCGAAGTTAGCAGAAAGGCTAAATAGCAGTTGATAAGGTGTCGTCAGGATTATGTAGATTGGGGTGACGCGACATCACTCGAGGGTGTGTGTTGGAAGTGTGCAATCAGTGATTGGATGAGTTCGAGGTGAATCTTGGCACGTTCGAGGACGAACGTTTGTTTAAGAGGAGGAGAATGTAACGACCCGTCCGGTCGTTTTGAAAATTTAAGTTCCATTCGGTGGCATAAGGTCTTTAACAACTTCGCTTTGTGTATATCGACCTGCGTGCATGATTGGATTCAGTCACCGGATAATCCGGAGTCGAATTGGAAGGAAAATTTCAATTTTTGAAGCTCAAGTGATGGAAATTGACCTGAGGTTTGACTTTTGAGTAAATGGCCTCGGAATGAGATTTGGGTGATGCCAACAGCTTCATATGGTCATTTTGGGCTTTGACGCGCGTCCGAAATTGGTTTTGGAAGGTTCGTAGAGTAATTTGAGGTAATTCGGCCAAAGCTAGAATTTCGGCGATTTCGGCTGATGGCTGAAATTTTGATATCGGGCTCGGAATGGGATTCCGAAAGTGGTTGTAGGTCCGTAGTGTCGTTTGTAACCTGTGTGTCAAATTTTAAGTCATTCGGACTGGTTTTGATGTGTTTCGGAATCGGTTGTAGATTTTGGAAATTTCATAAGTTCTTAGGCTTGAATCCATGCATAATTGGCGATTTTGATGTTATGTGATGTGTTTGAAGGCTTGACTAAGTTCGTATGGAGTTATAGGATTGGTTGGTATGTTTGGTCGAGGTTCCGGGGGTCTCGGGTGTGTTTCGGGTAGTTAACAGATTGTTTTTGGGAATTTAGAGTTGCTGACTTGCTGGTTTTTGGAGTTCTGGAGTTTTTCCGCACCTGCGCATGGGTAGCCGCAAGTGCGAGATCGCAGGCGCGGAAGGGAAGCCCGCAGATGCGGAATTTGGGGAGCCAGGCCTGAGGCGCAGGTGCGAGATTTTGGCCGCACCTGCGAGCCCGCAAGTGCGTGACCTTAAGCGCAGGTGCGAAGATGTGGGAGTTAGTGATTTCTGCAGGTGCGACTGGTTGGACCACAGGTGCGGAATGTGCAGGTGCGAGAAATGTCCGCAGGTGCGAGGATTGCTGGGCAGGAAGGGGACAGAATCAAGGGTTGTTCATTTTCACTCCATTTTTGGATTTTGAGCTCGAGAGAAGGCGATTCTTTGGCGGATTTTCAGACGAATCTTGTGGGTAATGATTTCTTACTCGAATTTGGTTGATTTCATTAATCAGTTGTGGTTTTCCTCATTTTATCAAGGAAATTGAGAGTAAAAGTTTGGAAATGGGAGAAAAAGTTTCCCAATTGGAAATCCGAGATTTGAGTGAGATTTTGGCGTCACTATTTGATGATTTTTGTTCGACTGTTCTCATAATTGAGCGGGTGTTCAGAATTTGTAATTTTTACCCGATTTTTGAGACGTGGGCCCGGGGTACCTTTTGGGCAATTTTTCTAATTTCGCGTCTTAGCTTGGAATTTATTAGTTAATTTAGTTGCTTGTAGTATTATTTACACGATGCTATTGATTTGATTAGATTTGGGCTATTGGGAGTTGGATACTCGTGGCAAGAACGCGATTTCAAGTTTGATTTGAGCGGTTGAGGTAAGTATCTTGCCTAACCTTGTGTGGGGCAATTACCCCTTAGGATTTGAGCCTTCTATGTTGATTGTAGTCCGTGTACGCGAGGTGACGAGTGCGTGCTCAGACTTATTTGTGGAAAGCTGACCCTTTAGGAATCTTAGGTCCTTATATTCGCCGAGTATGAATTATCCATAGCATGATTGAATTTCCTAATTTCTAGTGTCATCTTTATTTGCTTAAATGTGGAAGTTCTTACTTTCACATTTACTCCTATTGCCTATTTGACTCCTAATTGACTTATCTGAAGATTTTATTTCCTTTAATGTCATGCTATATCTTCTTAACTGCTTATCTCAAATTTGCAATTATCTTCATCTCTACCTATAATTGTCTTGGTCTTAAATGAAGTTATGATTATTCTCTGGTGCTTGTCCTTAAGTGAAAATTGTTGAATATTCTCGTAACTGCTCAACCTTAAAAGAAGTTTAGATGTTCTATACCTTCGTGACTTGCCCTTATATGGAGTTATCGGATTAGTGTGAGTTCCTTGTTGATTGAACTGTGTATTTGGGTACGATCCTTATATGTTATTTTCTTCCTTGTTGAGCTGTCATTATTGTGCCTAGTATTCTTTGTTGTGCTTATTCCTTGTGAACTAGCCTTTCTTTTCTTGTGATCAAAGGTTCTTGAATTGATGTATCTATCATATCTTTTATTATTGTCAATTGTTGTGATTGCACTTGTTGTTGTGATGCACGAGGTTTTTGCCGTGCTGTTGTTGTTATTGTGATGCACGAGGTTTCTGTCGTGCGGTTGTTGATATGGGGTTTGTATGAGGTTTCTGTCGTGACGTGTTTTTTATTGATATTACACATGCGGTGTGACAAGGCGGTATATGTATATGTGGGTTGCGCATGTGGCATGACAAGGTGTGAACATGTTTATGCACGTGTGACGAAACAAGGCGGGCATATACTTTACTATTACACACGTGGCGAGACAAGGTGGGCTATGTCAGGGATTGTTTGTGATACTTGTGTTGGCTTGGGGGCACTACTTGTTACTGATATTGTGTACTAGAACACTTACTGTGTGAGTTTAATTGCATGGTAACTTGTGAGATGAAAATGTACGTGTTGCCCTTTTTCTTCCCTTATGTTTATTGGTTGCTGAAATAATGTTAGGACACCTTCACAAGCATACACGTAGTTAAGTACCACTAACGGATTTAGGGCTCCTTGTTGTTGTCAAGTATAGATTCTCTTGTTGTGCTTACCGTATGGGTGGAAATGACCCGATTGGCACGTGAGTCGTCCATGCAATTAATACTCGAATGAAGGCGCAAGATGCCAAGTGCTAGGGTTCGAATATTGGGACCCGTAAATGGTGATTTGTCCGAGGTTCGAAACCTCATGGAGATGACTATGAATTTGATATAGAAGTGGTTGAAGTTGTTGAGTTATTACATGTACGTGTTGTATATTCACATGTCGGATTTGTTCGTGTTCTATTCGGTCATTGTGTTACTTCATGGTCTCCGCTGATACTTATTATTTTTCCTTCTTTATGGAATTCATTGTCTTGTTCGCTATATTGTGTAGCCCTTATGTGTATGTCATTATTCCCTGATTCCTATATTGATACTTGTTCAGCTTTATTAGACCAGTGGGTGTCTTGACTAGTCCTCGTCACTACTTCACCGAGGTTAGCCTTGATACTTACTAGACACCGTTGTAGTGTGCTCATACTACTCTTCTACACATTTTTGTGCAGATTCCAGGTTTTCACATAGCCGGCCGATTGATTGTCAGTAGCGCGGTTGTTGTGTTGGAGACTCAAGGTAAAACCGCTTCAGCGTTCGCGGTTTCGGAGTCACCATCTTATATTTCTTTTTGCACTGTTGTACTTATTTCTGAACAGTGGTACTTTTAGGAGTTTAGTGTAATTCCTTTAAAGCATATGACTTGTACTTCCGGATTTTGGGAATATACAATGTGTAAAGAATTACTTATTTCAGAAAAATATTAGATTTTATTTATTACTGTTATTATTCCATGAATATTAGGCTTACCTAGTCCTTAAGACTACGTGCCATCACGATACCCAACAGAGGGAAATTCGGGTCGTGACATGAATTAAGGGACTCAACACAGGGGTTGGGTCCGTCTAGGACAGGTGTACCCGAAATAAAAGACCATCTTATGTGCTACTTGGCATCTGTTTGTTTCGACTTGCATGTTGACCGGCTTCTAGAATAGGAAAGAAATTCCAAAAAAAATACAAAATAAAAACCAAGAGTGAGAGATAGGAATTCGAAATCTGAAACTTTGTCTAAAAAAAGAAAGATAAAAAGCCAATATTTTCAAAAAAACATGTTTCTCCTGTTCCGTCAAAACTGACCGAACTACGCGGGTCTGATTCTCACCGGATGTGAGATACGTAGGCAAACCTCATCTGTTGCGGCCCCCAATTTTCAAACATCCAAAAAAAAGAAGATATTTTTCCCTTCTTCAAAAGTATTTTTCTCAAAAATGAAAAAAAAATCAGAAAAAATGTCATAAAAAATGAAAATAGAAAAAAAAAAAAAAAGAGAATTCCTTTCCTTCTTTAGAAATCTTCTTTCGTAAATGTCATAACTATGAAAAGGTTTAAGTCCAAAGATAATTTCGCTTTTCTTCAAGAAAATTTAAAAAAAAAAACAAACCAGAAATAAAATATATTCTTTTTCTCATTTAGAAAACTTTCTTTAATGTCCCTCTTTTGAAAATTTAGGGGCGAAATTCAAAATCCAAAAATATTTTTTTTTCTTCTTAACTAAAAAAAAAGAGACAAAACGAATGGAAATTCAACAAAAAATATTTTTCTTTTTACTTTTGAAATTTCCAAAGATCAAAACAAAGAAAAATGAATTTTTAGAAGCCTTTCATTCAAAACAAAATCAATGAAAATCAAAAAAAAGAACTGTATGTTTTTCCGTTCTTTATAAATCGTTCTCCTAGAAATTCAAAAAAAAAAAAGAAGAAAAATAATATAAATCAAAATAAATAAAAAATTCTTTTTGCTTCTTTAGAAGTCTTTCCTTCAAACATTTCAAAGAAACAAGAATAAAAAAATAAAAAATAAAATCAAATAAAAAGAAACAGCCAAAAATATTTTCTTTCTTCTTTTATAGCCTTCCTTCAAAAAGTCAAAAAAAAATGAAGTAAAAAAAAGGTGTCTGAGTTTTATTAAAATTTTAAAAAAAAAAAGANTTCTTTTATAGCCTTCCTTCAAAAAGTAAAAAAAAAATGAAGTAAAAAAAAGGTGTCTGAGTTCTATAAAAATTTTAAAAAAAAGAAAAAAAAAAGAGTTAGCTTATTACTCCATTCTCAATCTTTACGAACTACGCGAGATCTGATTCATGCGGCGTCATGATACGTAGACAATCCACATCAGATTCGATCGTTTGCCCGTAAGTTAACTTAGTGAAAAAACAAAAGAAAGTGAAAAAAAAGAGAACCAAAAAAAAAATAGGAGATAAAAAATATCTGAGAAAAACAAAGAGCGAAAATAACAAAAAGAAATAAAGATATGAAAAATTCAAAAAAAAAAAAGAAGAAAAAGAAGAGGAAAGGGGCATTTAAAGGCCCGGATGAAACACACAGCCATTAGGTGCATTGTATCCCCAATATGTGATTCCCTATATGTAAAATGTCTCAAACTAACCAAGTTGTTGTGTGTGCAAATAAGACGGGTTCTATTTAGGTGGTTGGTTTTGTTGGTAGTCTGGCTTCCCGTCCTTCACCAGATCCAAAGGCACAGATGGCCTTGCCAAGCAATCTACCAATCATCGGTCATGTGGATAGCCCGACATCGACTATTCCGCAACCAGATTCAGCAACTGCTGAAGAAAATAGAATGTTGTGTCTCCACATGTTGGAAATGTGGATTGCCTGGTCTAATGGTAGGGAACCGCCAAGTGTAATCCCCGGTCTCCCTAAGTTGATCCCCAGTTCACATAGGCTTTCCAACATCCTTGTGCCCAACCCACTCTTCCGATGTGGGCACCCTCCAATGGACGAAACTGAAATGGTTATGGTCTTCCTACAGGCCAAAGAGGCAGACTACTTCCAGAATATGATGTCTGCTATGGGTAGACCGTTCGCTGAAGCTATCAAAATTGGG